>JAJHUR010093402.1:0-27025 GCA_027495735.1 Lutjanus campechanus | reverse complement strand
TAACAGGAGACAACTGTTACTGTAAGAAGTGATAACAGTGCATAAACGTACCTTGGTGGCGAAGCTGCCTGCTTTTGCAAAATGGTTGATCATCTGTTCTTTTTGCAAGTTGTTGGTGTTGATGGCGTCTCTACGGTTTGTCCAATAGAAATAAACCATTTCATTCCGCACCAGGCGAGACTGTATGAGAAGAGGGAGGGGATGAGAGTTGAATCTGGGAATCTGTTGAATTTTGCTCAAACAAACGTTACATTTTCAGCATGGTTATCAAGGTAAGCAACAACCTTTCACTTGCTATTCACTTTAAACTCATTTTAGCCCACAACCTTAAAGGGATGGTTCAGATTATTTGATGTAGGGTTGTGTTAAGTACTTCTTGATAGTCAGTGCATTACCTACAGTAGATGCTGGTCGACACACCCCCAGTCTGGAGAAGCAGAGATGAGGACTGGCGCAGAAGCTAAGCAATGTACTGCTGTGGGTGGGGTCAGTAACAAAAGATATTTTAGCCACTTAAAAAGGGTCTACCTACAAACTTAATATCAGTTTAAGTGTATGCTATATTTAGAATATTTTCACAGCTTTATTTTGTCATCAGCCAAATAAGCCAAATATCACTCTCCAAACCAACCAAACTCCATCGGCAAAATCAATGATTTCATCACAGGAGCTGTCACTATGTTTGTGCTCATGTGTGACTTGTTGTCCTGTTGAATCTGAACTATCCTTTTAAAAGAAAGAATTGACATGCTAACTGATTGAGGCATTGGTAGATTAGCAACTTCTGTGTTTTGTGAGGTAAAATTATTGATTTCACCCATGGAGTTTGGTTGGTTGCTTGGAGCGATAGTTGGTTCATATAACGTCAGTTTCCCGTTGGAAAAGGCTGTCTGATCACAAAGTAAAGAGGTGAAAATATTTTAAAATAGAGTGTACACTTAAATTAATATGGATATGTTTTAGGTGTAACTTTTTTAAGTAGCTAAAATAGCTTTTTTGGCTGACCTTGTCTACAGCAGTACGTTGATTAGCCTCCATGCTGATGCCCCTCTCTGCTTCTCTAAAGTGACCGGGGCATGGTGACCGCCATGTACTGTAGGTAATGCACCAACTACAGATAAGTGCCTCGTACAACCCCACTTCAAATAGTCTAACTATCCCATTAAATGTCATTTTTACCATGAGATCGTACAGCCCATCTTGGTCCTGCTCTTTTTCCACATCGTTCGTTTCTGAGAAGAAGGAGAAATGTTAAAATGGGATACAGACAGATATCCACACTCAGTAATAATAGCAATATGATGTCTCAAACAGTCACACTTTCATCTAGCTCACCGTCATCATCATCACTGTCGCCAGCATCATTAGAGCTGGCTCTGGCCTCGTCGCTGTGACGCCAGTTAGCATGGTGGTTTGGGCGGTGCATACGCTGCTCAACCCAACCTCTGGCCCTCAATGTCGCCCTGATGATAGGGTAAGGGCCCTGGATAGAAAACACTTTATGCATCTGAGTGGACAGAAAGGAGACACAGAAATGATGGACAACTTCTTTGAACGTTTAGAAAAGAATGCGACCACGGAAGTGTTTTGAAAATGTTCAGTAATGTAACTCACCTTGACAGCTTTGTCCACAAATACTTTGGCTGTTCTCAGTCTTTCTGCATTAAGGACAGGTGGGCTGACAAGACTGCGTCGAACTTTGCTCTCAGGCGGTGTTGCTGACACGCACACACACCACACGCACATGCTTACAAACTGCTGCTGCAAGAGTTAATGCTGCAATAGTATTGGTTATTTACTTGCAGGGTTTACTTACTTGTTTGCAAGATTTTGCCCTCACTTTGGCTGCATCTCCGGACCACAGATGTGACCTTCTGATCTTTCAATTGGCCTTTTGTTTCACCTGCAGTAACAGTAACAACAGGAGCACTCTGTCATACATCTTACATCAGTGCAATGGGCAACATTTGTGTGAAATTATGTCATAATTAGTGTATTAATCCTTGAGTCATGTCCAAAAATGTGTTTGTGAGGTCACAGTGACTATGACCTTTGACCTTGAAATTCTTGTCAGCTTATCATTAAGTCCCAACATTTTTAAATTTGAAATATTTCCCTCAAGGTGTTCTTGATATATCATTTTCACAAGAACAGGATAGACCTGAGATCACAGTGACCTTGACCAAAATCTAATCAGTTCATCCTTGAGTCCAAGTGGACGTTTATGCCAAACTTGAAGAGATTCCCTCCAATTGTGTTGCATTGAGATGAGATGTTGCGTTCATGAAAATGGGACAGTTGAGGTCACAGTGACCTTGAACTTTGCCCTATGACCTCAAAAATGTAATCAATTCATCCTTGAGCACACGTAGTCATGTGTGCAAAGTTTGAACAAATTTCCTCAATGCATTCTTGAGATACCATGTTCACAAGAATGGGACAGACGGCTGGACAACCCAAAAACATAATGTCTTGGGCCATGGCTGCTGTTGGCACGGAAGCATAGAAAGTCCAAAAATCAGCTGACGAATACGATATGCAGTGCATGTAAATGCATAAACCAAATACATACATAACAGCATAAAGATTATACACAGATTATACACAGTAGGTTTACTATGACAAAGCTAAGGACGCTGTAACTAAAGCTGAAGGCTTGACATCTTCAGCTTGGAGCCAAAAAGAGCAAAGTCATGAAACTTTAATACATGGCCTCAGAGTTCAAACATTTGGCCACCTGTCCAGAGTGTGACATTATGAATAATTCAGCATTTGTGATCTATAAGCTGACTCTATGAACACCAAGGACAAGTCCTCTGGAGGTGTGAAGTGATACACTAGATATCTGTCAGGCTTCAGTGTAGAAATGGATCCCTCATCAGCAAGTTACAATATATTAAAGGCCCAATCTGTATTTTTTGACACCATGAAGTCATAAAATAATAGTTTGACATATAGATGAGAAATAAGATAGTGTGTTTCTTATCTGGTCCAAATTTACAATATAGCAAGCGTTACTGATATGAGAATTGCAGCCAATTTGGGAGTAGAAGATGAAAAGAAGAACCATTGAAGAAAATACAGCTGGAGGGTTTTCCAGTATTACTTGTCTGGTACTTGGGAGGTTCACATATAAACAGCGTTTCTTATGTTGCTTTCTGTCTCTCACCACTGCCTGGGCATGGTGCGCAGTGTCTGTCAGTAGCCTGGTGTCCCAGCTGGGCAGAGTGTCTGGACATCGTGGCCTCCATGCTAACATCCACTCTCATTCTTGCTCTGCTTCATGGTTTGGTCAGACACAAAGTGCTGCAGAGGACACAGTCTAGCATTTAAAGGGCAACAGTCATACAGTGTAAATATGCATAAATGTTACACAAATAATACATACAAATACAATTATTAAAATCCTGTAAACAACTGCAAGTGTCAAACAACTCTGGCTATTTGTAGATTAGTCTCCCTCCAAGTGCAGTGGACTATAAAGTGGGTCAAATTGCTGTGCAGGAGACAGCTTGGCTACACCTGTCAGGTTTGTACGTTAACACCCCAGACAGGCAGGGTGTGATACTCAGTGTGATTTCCTTCACTTACCTGTTGAACATAGGTCCAAAACTAGACACATATCAACAGGACAATAGAAATGCCCACTACAATCCTATTATTTTCCATAGAAAACACAGCTTGTGAGCACACCACACACAAACTATTTGACTATAACATTTTGCAATAAAGCCACCACATGTTACAAGTCTATTTTTGTTTAATGAGCATTACATGTTCTCTAAACTAAACCAGAATCTTCTCATTGTCTATTTTTAAAGAGTTACGGGCAAAGTAACTAACTTAACTATAGGTTGACACTACCAAACATTGCCTCCTCTACTGTACTACTATATTATATGTTACAATAAATCTGTCTTTAAGCAATGCGTCCGCATCGTGGTTTAGTGTTTGTGTCCCTTACCTGCGGAGGTCTACAGGTGTATTAACTCCGGTGCCGGTTGAGTTTCACCGGAGGAACGCACGGTGCGCCAGACTATCGACCTGTTTATTGTTACCATGGCAACCGCTGGATAGCTCCTGATGCTAATACCAACCGGGTAGTGAGAGTGTTTCCAATGTTATCTAGAGTCGCCAAGGTTACAAAACCTTAAAATTTATTCACGATTAAGGCGTTGCTTATGTTGATATATTAATAACATATCATAAAATTTCAGCAGACTAATCCGTTTGTTTATCCTGTGCGTGTCCTTGGAAATATCCTACTCCAATTATCTTAACGTTGAGTTATGGAATATTAAACTGTCAGGGATTTTGCATTTCAACTTTTGATATAACATACTGCTGTAAGTTACTTATAATTTAAGAACACGGGACTTTAAATGCACATTATGCTAATGCTACTTTCACTGATGAATCAAAGTTCGAATTAACCATTTCTCAGTTAACTCTTCCGGAATATTTTAAAGTTCTTTTTGTTTGTGCAGAATTTCGGACGGAATCCTCTCTGTTCTGTCGCCATCTTGGCTCACCCAGAGTCTTTTCTCGAAGGGAACCCCAGACCTGCGAGAGAGCTCGCGAGAATGATTATTTCAACCCAAAACACGGTCTTTTTCTAACTTGTCTCTAACTGTTGTTTGTCCCTAAATCTATCCCTACCTTGAACCACAGCTTTATCACAATATAAATCATAATCTGTTGGTAAAACGTGCCCAATGAAGACACAAATCTCGCGAGAGTTTCGCAAATCAAGGGCTCCCTTGTAGACAAAACCTATACGGATGAGGGACCCGCCTACGTCAAGATGTCACGTGCGCGGTCGCTCGAGCCTGTGCCCAGGCAAATCCCCGCGCTACATTCAGAGACACATACACACACACACACTTCCGCAACAGCAAACACACAAGTGCAGTGGTACGCTACATAACACTCGAACACAGGTAAGTGTAGCTATGTTTCTAAACGGTTTCTTTACAGACGGTTTTTAATTAACAATTTGTTTCTTGAAATTAACCCAAGCTAACATGCTAACACTGTAGAAGTGTTAACGTAACCGCAAGTTACCCACCTTAACCCGTGTCGAACCTCTTTCTCAGGTAACCGAAACGTCCCGTGTGAGCCGTAAAATGTGTGGAAGAACTGCGTGTACTCTTGCTCCAGACGAGTTGAGACGGGCCTGCTCCTATAGGAACCGACGAGGGCGAAGGAGACAGCCCCGCTGGAGGGATGGAGATGCGGATAAATACCGACCCTCTTACAACAAGAGTCCCCAGTCCATGAGTCCCGTCCTGCTGTCGCAGAGGCACTTTGATAAGGTCAGAACTGTATTTTTACAGCACAGTGCGATGCAGCAACAGTTCAACCTATGAGCTAAAATAATGAATCAAACACGAATCATTAACACTCCTCTATCACGCTACAGTAGAGAACATAAAAAACAATGAATGTACCATGTACTCAAGTACTGCACTAAAGTGCAAATTTGAGGTACTTACTCTTCACTTGAGTAATCCAATTTCATACACCGTTATGCTCTAGTCCTCTACATCCTAGAGAGGAATTTTGTACTTTTTACTCTATTACATTTGTTTGACAGCTTTAGTTACATGTTGAATTATCAGATTACAAATTTTCATACGATTCCACTGAAAACAATGTATCTCCAAACTTGGTGATTTTGAATGTGAATTTTTATACTAAACTGAAGGATGAGGTGTTCCTTTAGGAGCTGAGAAAATTCTCCTACATCTTAAGCTAAATAAACTAAACAAACTATAAATAAAAAATACTCGGATTAGAAATGCATTGTCACAAAGATGAAAACAGGGCTGTTTTTTGTTGCTCATTAAAAGTGGACTGTTTAGAGATGTGCTGTTTTCACAGGCCAGTGGCAATACAAACATATGGTAATCTTATAATATGATGCATTGGTGTAGATTTAATGTAGTTAAAAGTAGCTTAAACTTAAACATCTACATCAGTAAAATGCAACATATACAGTAATATAGCAGTAATATTAATCACAAAATATTACATAAAATAGTGATACTGATGGGGAGCATTTTACTACTGTATTATAGATTTACTTTTGATGTCTTAAGGACTTTTCCTCATAGTGAATTGAATTCACAGTGTGGTATTAGAAGTTTCACTTAAATAAAGGACCGGAGTTTGACTTCCACCACTGCAAAAAGGATGCATGTATAGGTTATAGTACTGGATGGCATTACATCATGTTGGTGATCACGTTTTTATATTTAATCCTTGTATGTCTGCAGAATGCTCCTGTGGATGAGCGTGTATTGACCTCAATGCGTTGGGGTCTAGTACCTTCCTGGTTCAAGGAGAATGACCCGAGCAAGATGCAATACAGCACCAGCAACTGCCGCAGTGAGAATATACTGCAGAAGAAATCTTACAAGGTGCATACACTTTGAGACACTGCTAAGACATATTATCTTCCCCGTGTTTCATGTCTTGCTCTCTGTGCTGGGTGAATGCACGCACTAATAAAGCCTTATCACTTTGTCATCTCCCCAAAGGACCCTATGGTTAAAGGACAGCGCTGTGTTATCCTGGCTGATGGTTTTTATGAGTGGAAAAAGCAAGAAAAAGGCAAGCAGCCTTTCTTCATATACTTCCCTCAGACTCAGGGAAAAACACAGGATCAGGATGACCCCACGACCTCAGCCCGCAATAAAGAGAATTCAGAGGCAGCGTGCCCTCCAGAGGAGGCCTCTCCTGACTTGACAGAGGTTTGTATTGGGTTTTCTTTAGCAAGATAAGCACCATGAACATGTGCTTTCATCCAGAACAGAAGTAGAGACAAAGCAGCTGTGGCGGAAATTACCACTGCTGAAAATATCCTGTGTGGGAGATGAGCCAAAGCAAAAATGTGCATGTGTCCACCAGGTGGTTCTTGAGCAGAGTTTATCAAAGTTTCATGTGACATACAAACTCGATTTAGTTTAAATGTTAGAGCCAGGTAAGGAGTGTAAAAGACCAACAAAATCTGCTGATGTTTATTAGACAATGTGGCAATGCTCTTCTGTTCTATGCTACTATATGTGTTGGCCAGGGAGGAGAAGCACCAGGTGAGTGGACTGGATGGAGATTGCTAACTATGGCTGGACTGTTTGACTGCTGGACACCTCCAGGTGGTGGAGAACCCCTTTACACATACAGTGTCATCACTGTGAACGCTTCCCCCAACCTGCAAAGCATCCATAATAGGTGCGGATAGTTAATTTAAAAACATATTATTTTTTCCTTTGTCTGTATGAAATCCTAAATGACTGTGTGGTCATGTATTAGGATGCCAGCAATCCTGGATGGAGAGGAAGAAGTGAGAAAATGGCTTGATTTTGGGGAGGTGAAGTCTCTAGATGCCTTGAAACTGCTCCAGACCAAAGACATTTTGACTTTTCATCCAGTGTCAACAGTAGTAAACAACTCACGCAACAACTCTCCAGAGTGTCTTCAGCCAGTGGATCTTAACGGCAAAAAGGTATCAAATTTAAGGTGGCACAATGTTCGTATGAAGTCTTCAAAGCTTGGAAAGAGTTTATTTTTAACGGTATCTTTTCAAGGTCAGGAATGTATGAATATATGTATATGTATATATATATATATATATATATGTGTGTGTGTGTTATTGTGTTTGTAGTAATATTTTGGATGTGATGATGAAGACCTTCAGAGAGTCTAGAAATTTTTGGTTTAGACACCTTGAAATTGTTCAAAGTACTTAAAT
The DNA here is from genome assembly GCA_027495735.1 of Lutjanus campechanus. Lineage (NCBI taxonomy): Eukaryota > Metazoa > Chordata > Actinopteri > Lutjaniformes > Lutjanidae > Lutjanus > Lutjanus campechanus. The sequence goes on along the minus strand of JAJHUR010093402.1, from coordinate 19,272 downwards.
TCTACTCTTTAAAAGCTGTACTGTTGTAAAATTTTGCAATATGGCATCAGTTGTCAGGCAAGTAGATAATTTAAGCTGACAAATCTGACCTTTGACCCCTAGGAGCCCAAACCCACAGCCAGCAGTAAGATGATGAAGAGCTGGCTGACCAACAGTACACCCCCAAAGAGGAAGGAGCCCAACACATGTGAAAGTAAAGAAGAAAGTAAAGCCAAGCGCAAGCCTGCAGGACTTCAGCAGTGGCTTCAGGGAACCAATAAGAAGCCAAGAACCAAGTGAAGATATGAACTTGGACTCTGCAGTGTTTAAGACCACCTGGGTCTCATTTATTCCACTTTTAGACAGCTATGAAAAGATGAATGGTCTAATTTTTCTTGTATTATTGCTGCATTATATGTAACAATATACTACAGATACTTTTCATGTCAAAATGTTTTCAATAAATGTCAGAAATAAACACAGTACAATTTATTCAAGATTTTTTTTATTACCCTTATTACTTGAAACGCAAAGACATTTTGAAACAATGTAGATGCTATGCATTTATCATATTAATAATATAATAATGATGAATGCCAGTACTTCCCCCACATTTTTTTCTTCTTTTAAAGTTACAGTATGTATGCTATCTTGTAATCTATAATGCATTTCAGAGTTTTAACATAATACGAACAGACAGTTAAAGATCTGATCGGTTAAAAGAAAATGTCAAGCACTTAAATTGTTTTGCCAACACGAGCAACTGGCAGAGTCAAGATATGGAGATTTACAACACAACTTTTTGCCTTCCCCACACAATGATTGAGAGGTTTGCAAATATACAAAGTCTTGCAATAGTTGACAGTAAAAAGAAACGTACTAGCTAATAGTACTCAATTATGAATGATATTTATACTTGAGAACAATCTCTCCTCTCCAGGACTCAGGTAGAACAACAAGCTGTCATAGTTTAGTTCATTCTCACGTCAAATGTTGTACCAAGAGTAACTGATTACAAGACAAACCTTTTCCCCAACAGAGGAACAGCAAATACTGTTAGCGACAGCACTTACATCAAGGAGCCGAGTCTGAATTCACACGATTTCCTCAACCTGAGCTACAATTGCATTCATTGTGGCTCCTAAATGAGATGTCTGAACAAGTCTGTTGTTATTGTGGATGACAGCACAGTCAACAAAAAGATCTGTACACACTTGTCTGATGGACTGGTCCATGAACTGGTTTTTCCAACTCTGTGCCAATTAACGAGAATCAGCAGGCAGCTTATTAATGTGATCCACACATGCACCTTCACATATTCTGATCCTTCAGTTTGGACTCCCTGTTTAGGTCGGAGTTTTATTTTTTAAGGTTGCACGAGGCAAAGTGAAATCATGGTAACAAGTGTTTTTTGAAAGTGAAACAAATTTAAGCCACAACACAAATGAGTAAAATGGGGGGAGCAGTGTTTCCTCTGTTCATGCAGCAGTGGCGGGCCGTGAAAGTAAGAAAACAACCACCACTGCTAAAGAAACTTTGATTTAAAAAAAAAAAAACCCAAAAAAAAAAAAAAACAAAAACAAATGAACAAAAAAAACATTAGTTTTCTAACTTTACTCATCAACACAAACATGTATAGAGATAATGCTTCAATTTACCACTTAAAGTATCCAAATAAAAGCAGTTAGAACCAAAACTGGGTGTGAAAGCAGCAATATACATGGAACCAAAAATGAGATTAGCCCAACCAAGGAAAATAAAAGTTTCCTTGGCCCAAACCACCACCACCATGAAAAAAGTACGTGGGGAAACACTGGGAAGTAATAAGCATCATACAAGTAAATTCCATAATGTTTCCTTAAGGTGTTCTTTGGGCTAGGAGACTCATATTTTATAGAAAATGTGTGTTTTTTTTGTATACATAAGGAGGTGAGTGCAGCATGTTTGTGTGTAGTAGTATACTCTATGAGTGGGATGCTGCTTGTATGTTGGGCATTAGGGATTAACACAGTGGGCCATGGGATAGGGGATATATAGACAAGGCAAGACAGGGTAGTGAGGGTGGCGACGACCCCCCTGAAGATGTTCAGCGTCCTCAGCAGCTGCAGGTCTCAGCTGACGGCTTGGCTCGCTCATTCCTGTCCAGCTTTATTGGCTCAGGGAACTCGTTATACAGCTCCACCTCGGTCTCCTGAAATCAGACAATGCAGCCGAGTGAGCGTCTGGCTCTGCATGGCCCAGCTTTCACAGAAACAAATATTGAAAAATCTGATTTCTCAACACTGAAGAGCATAAGGGGTAACACTTTATTTCTATTAAAGGAAGAGTTCACTACAAAATCAAAATTACATACATACACCTTTTACCTGTAGTGCTATCCTTTCATCTTGACTGTTTTGGTGTGAGCTGTCAAGTTTTATGTCTGCCTCTTCTCTCCAATAAAAGAAACTAGATGTCTGTGAAGATTCTCAGTCATCCAGGTCATGGTAATCATCATTCGTATTCATCAATTCTGAAGAAGCCTCTTGGACGAGAGGCGAAACGTCTTCAATAACTACCAAGTCCAGTTGCCTACGACAACCTTTTCCACGAATAATGAAACTATATGGCACTCCACTTGTGTTGGTTAATACAGCAAAGTACACATTTGAAAAACTCAAAAGCGGTGTCTTTTCCAGCAATCATGACCTGGTAACTCAAGATAATCCACGGGCCTTGTTGTGAGTACGTTCATGTTTCTTTCTGCAGTAGAATCTAACCAAACTACCTTGTTTTCAACTAGAAAGAAAGTAGTTCCTACATGAAACTGCTCACAATAAGGTCTGTCGATTGTCTTGAGTAACTGAGTAAGAGTAACATGATTTCTGGAAGGACACATTGCTGTTGAGATCTTCAAATGTATTTTTTTCTTTTTTTTCCTCTTTGGTGCTTTAAAGGTGTAGTTAGCGATGTGGGAGAAAACAAGTAGAGAGGTTGTTGATATTTGAAGTGTAACGAATACAGACCCACCCCTCCCTTCATACTCCACCGCGGGCTCTACCCCCGAAGTTCATGGACGTGCATTGTCATGGAAACGGCCGTAGAAACTGAAGCAGCAGTAAAGCAGCTGAAATAGCCAAGTTGTGAGTTAGCACACTGCTAAGCCGCAAAGCTAAGGTTAGATGACCCGTCAGAAAACTGTACCCACAACTCGACTGTTATTATAAATAGATAACATCACAATAACAGTACATTTTGGCAGATTAGACAATATGATGAATGCCTGAGAGCTGTTGCTGTTATGTGAAGCACCGCAAAGCTAATGTTGCTCACCTGTCCAGCAGAAAGACGGCGACCTCCGCGTCCGTTTTTATTCCGTTTTTTTAATGTATGCTCCTCTGACCGTTTTCTCTTGGGCTGTTTTTCAGCCATACAAAATATCTGCACCTGATATACCGTGTCTCTCTCTTACTCTAACTGCGCACACTACTCGACCTCCTACTCCCCCCCCTATGTCTGACCTGTGCACGAGTATGAACCGGCCCCGCGGGCGTGAGGGGGTGGACCCATGTTCTGGTGGCTCGGTCCGAGCCACAGATTTACCTGCTGAAATTCAGAGCCCAGGCTGTGTATTGAAACCGGATCTTTTTTTCAGCATGCTCTCATAAGTGACAGCTTGTGGACAGTGAGGAGAAATACAGTGATTTTGACAAAAAGTGTTGGATTATATCGCTAACTATGCCTTTAAGCATCACAAGCTGAGTGCCATCATACTGGAAAGAAAGTAGACATCTCTACAGCCAATATCTCCAAACTCATACAAAAATAATCTAGATTGATAAATAGCAGAGGAAATGTATGTATTTTTTGATTTTGGGGTGAACTGTCCCTTGATATTACAAATAATGATTATATATGCTTTATAAACCATTTATTAAGCCATTGTAAATCTTTACAAACATCAGTTGGAACTTTAGAATGACTCCAAATAATGTTTACTCCCAACTCGTCAAATACAGCAGCTCGGTCTATGGCCCTGAGCTTCAAACTATGACACTGTCAGTACCCCACTAACATCAGCTTTGCACACGATCAAGTTTGTACTAACAAATATGCACTTATTATGCATATATATATGCAATTATTAACCAATAACAAAGAGTTACAAATGTTAATGTTACAAACTTTTAAAGGTTTACAAATTGTCTGGTAATCATAAACAAACTTTTTTTTGTCAACAATGAAATAACTATTAAATTACATTAACTATCAATTTACCATTCATTAGTGATGGTTATTATAAAGTGTTACTGCCTAGGCTGTGATTTCTCTCTGGAGTCGGTTACCTGTTTAAGGGCGTTGCGTGCAATAGTCTGGAAGGCCTGCTCCACATTGATCGCCTCCTTAGCGCTGGTTTCGAAATATGGGATGTTGTTCTTGCTCTGACACCAAGCCTGTGCTCGCTTGGTTGTTACCTGAAACACAAAGGAGCTGATGTTATACTTAGAAACATCAGACACAAGAGACTGACTGTTCAAGCCAAGCTATTTTAAAAACTGTCCCATTACTCTGAAGTTTTAGCAAAATATTTAGGTATGAAAAATTATAAACCACAACAGTACATATCCTTAAAATAAATAAATAAATGGTGCACATAAGAACTCTGCTGGCGAACAGAAATGTGATTATCTGGACCCACCTGTCTGTTCTCCAAGTCGATCTTGTTGCCCAGCACCACAAAGGGGAAGTTTTCCGGGTCTCGAGGGCTGGCCTGGATCAAGAACTCGTCCCTCCAGCTGTCGAGAGTCTTGAAGGTGTTGGGTGCTGTCACGTCAAACACTAGGACGCAGCAGTCTGCTCCACGGTAGAACGCTACGCCTAAGGACTGGAACCTCTCCTGACCTGCTGTGTCCCAAATCTGAGACAAAAAAAAAAAAAAAAGAAGACGTTGTGTGTTTACATGCACAAAATAATGTGATTACTGTAGATAAAGAGATTAAGGTAATACTGTAGTGATCGTAGTGTTTACATCGATCACATTAACCAGATCTTCCTAATGTGTTTACACTAGTTGTAAGATACTGTATGTGAAGTCTGGAGTAACCATACAAGCAACTTGTAGGGAAACAAACGTGTTCACCACTGATAAGAGTTCTGTTGTTTCCCTTTTTAAAATTCTGTGCAGCATCACTAGCCATAATGCTGTTTGTGTAGAAAAATGCAGCTTCGTTGACAGTTCATTCTGTCTCTCTGTGGTGCATGTGTAGAATAAAAATACTGGACCAAAAAAAAAAACAAAAAAAAAAAAACATCCCCAAACCAGGTATCCATATCTGGTAATCTTGTTAAAGTTAAAGCTAGGGGAGGTAATTTATTTTAAGAGGCACTTTTGTCATATTCATAGAAATTCTCATTACAGCCTGACAGTATTCAATAAGTTAAATTCTTTGACAGGAAAAAAAAAACTGGGCATCTGTGGCTGTAATAAGCCTTTCTGAACATTTCATTCTGGTCAAATGAAATGATTGTCTTACATTTGGATATTATTATTGTGAATGTACAGTAAATGCATTGACAGCCTTGCCATCTTCTGTAGTTTTTATGAGTACGCAATACTAACTAGTTTATATCTGAAATAAAGTCTTTAAAAAATCACTAAAAAGAAAAATGTATAGTATTGATCCTTAAAATGGATACAATACAACCGTTACACAGTGATTGTGGTTATGAAGCCTTAAAAAAGTGTATTTCTAAACATTTGCCTAAATTTCCTAAGTCACCGTCATCTTTTCTAAATGTTGACGAGCTTTCCCCATCCGAAATGACAGCAAATCTAAACTAAGACCATTACTGGATTTATTACATTATTTATTAAAAATTCCATCTAAAACAACATTTATGTGACCATTTATGTTAAGATTATAAATTCCATGAAATAATATTGGCATTACATATCAGCTTTGCTCTCTAAATATCAGCCTTTGAAAAAACTATATCGGTCAACCAATAGAATAAAGTGCTTTACCAGAAAACTACTAGAGAGAAACAATGTTTTTTCACTGTGGTACATCAATAAAACATGCCAGTCCATTGTTAAAATGATTAGCTTCTTATTGTATTTGGTGATTGTTTTGGATATGGTAATTGTGTTTTAATGATAGAGAAGTCAGTGTGACGTGTGAGTGTTACTTCCTCAGTACCTGCATTGTGACAAGTCTGTCATCCACCATGACTTCTTTCGTCAAGAAATCAGCACCTATTGTTGCTTTGTACTGGTTACTGAACTTCTTATTCACATACTGGTTCATCAATGAGGTCTTGCCAACTCTACGAAAAAAAAACAACAACAAACAAAACACAACAATCAGAGCATTGAATGGACAGAAATTAAACTGTGATGATTTGACTGGTGAAGCACAAAAAAGGTTGCTTGCTTGCCATATCACAGTGAGTGCATTATCATAAGACTTGATTATATGCAAACATGACTTTCTTTATAATTAACGACCAGGCAAAGTATCACTCACCCAGAGTCTCCGAGGATGATGACTTTGAGTAGTACTTTCTTCCTTGACGTCATTGTCCCACAGCTGCAAAGACAAAAAAAAAGTAGATTAGAGAGGGAAAGACAACTCTACATAGAAGCAGACCAATGCTGGTATTGCTCAGACGAGATGGATACAGCCATGCCTCAGTGATGACCCTTTTGATATGGGCCAACAGGTTGCACTGAAAGATGATAAGCTCCGTGTGTGTCTCGAAATACACTCCAAAGAAATGGGCTACTTCTAGGAATGAAACAGTTCAAGTTCTCCTATATTTGAGTTTCCTTCACTTCACATACAAAGAAAAATGCAATAATAATGGGGCTAAAACAATAACACTGCACCGTATTGTACCACAGAGACTCCAAATACAATTTATGAAACAAACTATTCACTGCACATTTTTGTTTTTTTTCCCCAGAATACGTTGAACAATGCAGCGCTGGGTTTGTTGAGCTGAGATGACATCTATTTTTGTAACCACAGCTGCCTGTTTTTATTATACTGTACAGTGCTAATTTTGTAATATTTATGCTGTTGACAAGCCATTCAATGGGGAAAAAAACAAAGCAAGTTCGAGACCATACTGAGTGTGGCTCAAACAGAGCTATTTTTCTATTAAATGGGAATGAGAAATTATTTACTGCAATAGACTAACTGGTTAGAGTATTTTTTGAGAGAGAACAATCAAAATTATCTAATTCCAGCTTCTTAATTGTAAATATTTTCTGGTTTCTTTACTCCACTATGACAGTAAACTGAATATCTTTGGGTTGTGGTCAAAACAAGCCATTTAAAGATGTAATTTTATAGACCAAACAACTAATCAATTAATCGAGAAAATAATCTGCAGATTAATCAACACTGACAATGAAAATAATCATTACTTGCAGTCTTAACTGCCATGGCCATTTATTTAATACATGTGAGGCTGTTGGATTTTCTGATAACAAATAATGTACAATCAACCAAATGAAAGACTAAGAGTCAACAGGACATTGTCTGAAATATTCACATTGAAGAGCGATACAAGAAAAGATTAACCTCTGTCACCACAATTATGTATGGAACTGCTAACTCAGAGTATTATGACAAACTACATTGTTTTAGTCCTAATATTACAATAAACTGAAAGAAAAAATGGAACAAGCTCAGTTACTCAGAAACATACTGAATGGAACCATGAATTGTGTTGATCATTATACTGTAGTGCATCATGATGACTTCCCAACTGACAACTGAGTGAAACTGGGACAATATTTATAATTAATGATCCAGATCATCAGAAGTACACATGATTTTGTACTAAAATCCATGTCTGATCAAACATTCTCATCTTTGTGCTGGCTCAAGTCATCACCAAGCATTTCTGACCTTGGCTATGTGAGCTTTGTAATAATAAACCACCTCAGCTGTAATGACCAAAGTCCAAACTCTATTACCGATGGGTTTTAAACCACCAATCCACTCGAGTTAGACCCTGAAGAGAGCACTTTTCAAGAAAAAAAATAGTCATAGGTTTTCACGTCACATTTACAGCCAGTTATGTGGATAAAAATACACGACTTGAATCCCTATCAGTACTATTCTGAGGCAAAACTAGCATAGAGCTATGATCGGTGCGGCTCTCTTAATCTGCACCCCATGACACTGTGTCAGGGACTGATCACATGGTTTTAAAACACAGGACTAACGGAACCATGACTTGGCAAGCATGATTAGCACAGCAAATGCTGGAGTTAGGTTCAATACACATACCGGTGTTATAATCCACAGTTATGATCAACCTGTCTATCTATCTGGGTATAAATATTTCCACTTTGCAAACTGTAGCAGGGTCCTTTTCAACGTTTTACTTAGACACAATTGCAAAGGGTTAGCAAGGAGGAACAAATATTACATTTGGACAAATGCTAGTTGGCTGTGTATGCCAATGCAAGACAAAGATTTAGGATAGATTGGGGGACAGTATCATTATTGAATAGAGAACATTTTCAAAAAACACAAAAGCCAGACGTTTTAGATACTGTGCCCACTAGCAACAATTACCACATCAGTGACACTTCTTAATTTAAGCTAACAGTCGTTAGCTAAGCAAGGTTTATTAATACATATGAACCTTATTTAACAACAGCTATATTGTTAACAAATATCGTTGGTAAAAACAGTAACTAAAGTCAGCACAAACCAACCTGTGCGATGATCCTGCGGTGAAAAATATCAAAAGTGGACTTTTCCTCCGCCTCGGTTGGAAGCGTTAGCTAACGCGCAGGCTAGCTAACAGGCTAACAGCTAACACCTATAAATGTCTGTCGTGAGAAAACAACACGTTCAGAGCGTCGACAGCTAAAAAATGTCCGATAGCTAGCCTCGCAGCTAACCCTGCTAATCAAATTCAACGCTGCCACTGCCGACGTGTATCTCCCTTCGTGTAACAGAAGCGATTTGGTACAATGGTGTGTTTCGTCCTCCTCCCGTTGACGCTCGGTTTTCCTCTGAAGCTAACGTGCTAGCTGCTAGCCGAACTGCTGTCTGTGTTCACTTCCTCCAAAACAAGCTCTGTCCGCGAGAGCTGACGTCAGACGCTGCTGGACACGCCTTGTTCCACAGCACCTGAGACAAGTCACAACAACACGACTGTCATAAATTATCATGTGGATTTAATTACATCTGTGTGGCAGGTTATATAGACCTGTCCTTATTATGTACAGATTCAATAAATCTGTCCTTATTGTGAAAAGGAACATAAAACTACTGGGTAAGCATTAAGCTACATAGTTTTCCGTGCATTGTTATGGCCTTGAGACTATTTGTCATTGAGTATACAGAACAAATTGTTGGCCTACAGATACTATTATTTACAGCCCTGCTGCAAGTGAAATGTAGCATTTATTTTCTTATTCTATGATTGGCCAGAATAACCTGCTAGAAAGCTTGAGGCAAAAATGTGACCTACTCCCCTCTCCTGTGACCTACTCCTACTATGATTAGCTATAATTACTGCCTAATTGCTGTCCTTCACTCCAGACTTTTCCAGCTACTGGCAGGCAGGGTTGGATCAGATGACTTTGAAATGTAGTCAGTTGAGTACAAATTACATGGCAATTTTTGTAATTAGTAACATAATCCATTGAATTACAAAAAATGTAATCTAATCTGAATGATTTTGGCACTTTATACTAAAAATTATGCAGCCACAAAATCCACAAATATTCTTGTTTTATCTTAAAACATCTCAAATCAGTCAATGTCAGGTGGCAAAGCTCTAATATTAAGTGTCTAATATTAAGTGTCTGGGAGATAAAATCAGGGATAGGAGAATTGTTTCATACAGTAATTTAAAGGAACGGCACAAACTGAATGATGCTTCTTTCCTGCCTTATCAACAAATAAACTAATTTTTTTTTAATTATTTGGGGGCTTTTATGGTTTTATTCATAGGACAGATGAAGATATGTCAGGGAAGTGGGTGAGAAAGTAGGGGATTGGTTTGCAGCAAAAGGCCATCATCAGGAGTTGAACCCACATCCACTGCAGAGGATCCACACTCTCAGCACATGGGGCAAACACCCCACCAACTGAGCCGCCACAAAACAAATAAACTCCATAATTAAATCTAAAATGCATAAAAGGATGCAAGTGGTGACAGAGATGGATATAGATGATAAATTATGGGTTGTTGTTTCCAGGAAAGGAGTGGTTTCTAGTATACATAAATGTAAGAACCAATCTACAGCTGTAAGTAACTCACCAACATATCTTTGCTGAGAGAAGGACATAAGGGACCAGAATGTGGAGTCTTTCATCTACATCAAGGCGTGTCTGATATAGTATCATTAAAATGAATATTGTGCATAGGACATATATTACGCCAGTTACATGTTATAAAATGAATCATATGGTCTCAGATAAATGCTGGCATGGCTGTGGTACTGTCTGCAGGAATGCCCTGTGGTGAACTCTCTCTGCTCAGTGGTGACAAATGCCAGAGATCCTCCAGGTTGATGTTCTTAAATGTCCCAATATGGTGCATTATAGGGAACATGGAAAATGAGATGTGCAACACCGGCTCATTGGCTTGTCTTGCTGCTATTTTCATCAACTGTAATGTAAAGAGAATATACCTTTAAAGACACTCCCTAAGTCCCATCTCCTTTACAGCCAATGTACAGTGGTTGGTTCTGGGTTGTGGACTTATGGCTGTAATGAGTACAGGGTCTCCAGCAGCTCTGTCAGTACCTTCCATATCCTCTCTTGGCCAGTTTACTACACCATCTGGCTATTTAATGATGACCACTATTGAACTGATTTTGATCCATTTTACAATAAACAGATTACTGATCACTGTGAATCTACAAATATACAAAACATTTATGTATTTTGGAACAAAACAACAATATAGTAGTTTACTTCTTTATGATTCAAACAACTTCTTTGAATTCTTATTTTAATTATTCAGACATTTCCACTCCGCAGTAATGCTGGCATCATCACACAACACCAACTAAAATGGAAGCTAATGAGGAAGAAGGTCAGGTTGTCCCCTGCCCTGCAAACAATTTATAAAATAAAAAGTACTGGCAGTGCCAAAACCGTGTTGGAGACACTTTTGTACTGAAACTGCTGATTACAATATTTTTCACAATGTTCAGTATCTTTAAATATGACCACAGTAAATGTTCATTGTTCTTTCAGAGACAGGTCTGGAGTTAATGATTGTCATCCAGTGGGCCTCATTTTGGTTGGTGGGCCATATGTTTGACACCCTTTAACAATTCTGACACTGTATTCAATTTTTTTTTTTTTTCATTTACAGATTTTACTCTTTATTTATTTATCTCTTTATTTATTTATTTATTTATTTTAATCTTTTGCTGAAAATATGATGCATATATCCACCACCTGAAAAAAAATCAGTGTGGGGTGAAAATGATGTGATATATTTATTATTGACTAAACCTGTATTCTTTCTACTGTTGTTCTGTGAAAGATGCAGTTACGGTATTTCCCACTAACTCTTACACCCACTTACTCATAACAGGCACCAGAGTCACTCATTAAGTTTAAAAGCCACGTTATACTGCCGAAACCCGGGATCGAACCAGGGACCTTTAGATCTTCAGTCTAACGCTCTCCCAACTGAGCTATTTCGGCAGCTCTGAAATCACCGATAGCCATAAATGCTATTTACCTACAAATAATACAATGACATCAAGTTCATTGAATGCAACATCAATCTTTTATTATTAACGGTAGAGTGACACAGTTGCCATCAACAGGCCAGGAGAGGTCACTATGGTAGACAATTCATAGTCAGACAGTCTAATAAAGACTGAAATTCAGAAGTAAACGCTTTATTATTTGAAAAAAACATTATACATGATTGTTTTCTGTTTTTGTCTCAGATTTCACAATCCGTTCCGACGCACAGCACGTTGTGAAGAGCGCGCAGTGACGTCATCGCGTCGGACTGAATGAAGCGTCATCCTTTCTGATGTAGAGCGGCGCGGCGGCCTTTCTTTGCTGCTCTACATTTCCCCTAGTCTTTCCGCTCTTATCCCGGTATTTACAGCTCTTTAGTTTCTTTAAAACCATGACTCGAACGTCGCCTTTTCTGGCCGTCTGCCTGCTGCTGGTGGCCGCTCTGCCCTCACGGGTCTCGGCGGACGGTTTGGTGAATGAGGAGGTGAAGAGGACAGTGGACCTGGGCACTCATCTGGCTAAGATCACCGCGGAAATCGTGCTGTCCAACCAGGGACACTCTGCCGTCAACAGCTTCATGCTGGCGGTGGAGGCCGATCTGGTCCCGCACCTGGCGTACATCGGAGCTTCGGTAAGCCGGACATTAGTCGATATAACAACGCCAACAACTCTTGTCTGTCTGTTGCCCCCGGCTCGCTAGCTTTAGCCTGTTAGCCTCTCCATAGTAACTTAAGCTACACATAACTTCACTGTGCAAAATCTTGCTGCTCTCAAATGTTGCATTTCTCTATATTAAACTGACAACAGCAAAGGTGCACAAGTTAACAGCATGCTAGTTTATGATGTTACAGTGTGTTCATTGAATGCATGAATCACAGCTATTAGCTAAGCTGATGTGATTCAGTGTGGTCCTGCAAGCTCTCAAGTCAAACAGCCACTGTTAGCCACCGGTAGCTACTATTTCAGCATGTAAATTGCTTGTGCAAGGCATTAGCATCAGTTCATTTGCTGTGAGCACAAACGTATGGAACAGCAACCCAGACTCGATAAATTCATATTGAATTGCTGAAAGGATGTGAGTAAGAAGCTGTTAACTTCCTTAGCGCTGCACGCTCTGTCAGTGGCTGAATGACACGTATGCGCTGGGCAGCTCACTTCCGTGTGTGACTGCGCAGGTCTGCCCCCTCACAATGAATGAAACTGTATCAATGCTGTTTTTAGACAGAATTTAAAAAAATATACACGTTTCATTCAAGGCAGTGTTATCCATTGCATTTTAAACTTCTCACCTGTCCAGCATTTTGCTCGTAGGTGTCCTTTCATGCTTAAACCATCATGTTTCCACAGGTGAAGGGTGATGAAGAGGAAGATGGCACACTTGAACTGCAACAGACAACAATTCAGGGCCAAAGGTAAGAGATCACACTCTTACATTGTCATCTAACACAGGGTTTGCCAAAGTGGGGTACAGTGGTGCAATATTGGTATTCTTATTATTTCTACTAGGTTACTGTGCCTACTCACATCTTTCACTCTCTCAGTCTTCCATCAGTGGGAGAGGTTACTGTAACTGTTTCTGAGCCTATACACGTCATTCTCTTTGTCCTTTACGTGACAGATTGTGTGTAACTTTATTGCAGTTTAATTCCACATTGTGGTAATATCTAACTAAAAAGGAACCGCTGATCTAACAGGATTCTCAAGCCTTTAAAAAACAACTTAACTAAAGGAAACACAATGTATAATGAGTGCATTTGAATTAACTTTTCCATTATGGTGGTTGCTAAATGAGTGATTGATTCAGAAGGGTCTATTTTACCTTTGAATGCTCTTAAGCATTCAAATGAGTCCTAAAACCTGGAAATGAGTTACCACTTCTGTACCTCCAGTTCCCTCTTCTTGACGTCAGTGGTTATTGCATAGATTTTTTGTTACATGCTGGAAATTAGGTCTGTGGTTAACACAAACTTAAGAGATTTTTATGCTTGGTTCTACAACACAAAATATGCCACTAATTACCCCACTTTTGAATTTTGAAGCTTTTATGTGTCATAAAAAAGTGGCCAAATGGAACTTTTGTTCCCCACAGATCTTATTTTCAGCACTAATACAAAATCTAATGGGAAAAATACGTGTCTTTCTGTCAGTCCAGTTACTCTTAATGAGAAAACAAAAAGGTTTGATTTTAAAGCAATATTTTGAAACGTGTTAAATGCAAATATTGTTTAAATATTTGGGGTCTTTTTGGCAGCATTTTCCACATGCCATGTATAGTAATGAAACCACTCTAATTCTTTACAAGAATCCAAAAATGATTTCCTGAAAACTGAAAGACTTCATGGTTCCTGGGAAGCAATGGCATTAACGGCATTATGCAAATGTATCTTACCCATGCTCCTCTCTGTTCCTGTACAGTGGGCAGTTTTACAAAGTGCAGCTTCCCTCCAGTCTGGCAGCAGGTGCTCAGCTGAAGACAAAAGTTGAAATGACATTCACCCATGTCCTGAAGCCGTTCCCCACACACATCACCCAGGCTGAGCGCCAGCTGGTGGTCTTCCAGGGGAACCACTACCTGTACTCCCCGTACCCCACCCGCAGCCAGACCACGCGTGTCCGTCTGGCCTCAAAGACTGTGGAGAGCTACACCAAGCTGGGCAACCCCAGCAAGAATGATGAGATCATTGAGTATGGACCCTTCCGTGATGTGGGTCCATTTACCGAGGTAAGGCTCTCACCTGATGTGACAAGCTTTTGGTGATGCTGCAAGAAATTTGCTAAAAACAGTGTGTGTTTTCTTGGTTCTCTGTTTTCCAGGATACGATGAAGATCCATTACGAAAACAACACACCCTTCCTCACCATCAGCAGCATCACTCGCACCATCGAGGTCTCTCACTGGGGGAACATTGCTGTGGAAGAGACCATCGACTTGAGGCACACAGGAGCCGTTCTGAAGGGGCCTTTCTCACGCTATGATTATCAGCGGCAGTCAGACAGCGGCATCTCGTCTGTCAAATCCTTCAAGGTGTTGTAGTACACACAAGTCACTGTCTCCTGTTCTTACTCTTGATTTGATGGTGATGACTACATGTGCCTTCTCTTCCACAGACCATCCTTCCCGCCTCGGCCCAGGACGTCTACTACAGAGATGAGATCGGCAACATCTCCACCTCCCACCTTCAGGTTCTGGATGACTCAGTGGAGGTGGAGGTCAGGCCTCGCTTCCCCTTGTTCGGAGGCTGGAAGACCCACTACATCATCGGCTACAATCTGCCCAGCTATGAGTACCTCTACACCTTGGGTAAGTTGATCTCTGATAACCCCAGCTAACCCAAACAGGAGAAAAATTACCCTGCTTGACCTACCCTTGTCCTGAGGGATCACTCCAGAGTGAGAGGACAGATCATTGAAACAAAACCAGTTCACGCTCAAGGGTCCCTCAGCAGGGCAGATGCTTGCCGTCATTGTGACGTGAACCCAGACTTCTTGTTTAAACCAGGGCTGTCCCTGACTAAGAATTTTCTTCAGCCCAATCAAATTTGGCTGATGATTCTTTTCCTTGTTAACACAATTAACTCCTATATCAGCCTACAGGAGTACATTTTAATGCCTGTCTGTCATCAGTGATGTGAAAACATCAAATGTTCACACAGTAAAAAAGTGTGATGTAGAATTGTGCGTCCACCTGTAGTTCAGTTCTAAAATGAGTGGCAAAAGTGGCAAAAACAAGCACATACAGGCACACATCACCTGCCCTGTGCACTCAGCCGGTGTGCCCTGGTGAAGACCCTGACAGCGTGTCACCTGCGCTCCATTTCTATCGCTCTTCTCCTCTCCCATCACAGTTATTTTTGTGGTTTGTGTTGATTTTTAGAGGTTTGTAAAGTTTATATGCTGTTGCATTGCTCTGTTTACAATGATGTAGCTAAAAAAAACAAGAGCTGAAACTTGTTTTGCAGCCACTTATTTCACCTTCTCTCATCAGTTAATCACCAGCGCATATTGTCACAAGGATTTTTTTTAAAATAAGTACACCAGCTAATATCAAAGTATATTTATGATTCCACTTATTTAGAATTTCTTATGGGATTGTTCTCCCTGTGCATTTTTGTAAGTTTCTATCAAGTTTTATCCTGTTATTGTAATGAACACTCATATTGAACCAGATTGATGGGTTGTTACACGATTGTTACACCCTTAGGGGTCAATTTATATGGTTTACTGCACTTAACCTTAAAGCAGGAAAGAAACTGATTGTTTAAGGGCACATTGCACACGCACACGCACACACACACACACACACACACACACACACACCTGAATGCAGGTCAAAGTTCACCAAAGTTGAACTCCAATGCAAAGGGAATACACAAATTTTTTGCATGTGTGACTGTGGCATTAGCGTAAATGGACATATGAAATTGTCTTTCTAATATCAATTGCAGGCATTGAGTTGAATTAAAACAACATTGTATCATGGCAGCGTTTGTGATATCAGTAAATGACGAATCGTTAGCCAAGAATCAATATAATATCGTATTGTTGTTAAACTGTGTCTTGCTAACGTGTCTCATCATTGTATCATCCAGGTGACCAGTACGCACTGAAGATGAGACTGGTCGACCATGTGTATGATGATCAGGTCATCGACTCGCTCACTGTGAAAATCATCCTGCCAGAGGGAGCCCGGTCAGTGTTTCAAGCAAATCTACAGTTCGTTAGGTTGAGTAGAGTGTTTTACACTACTTGATGCTGACTTCTCATATTTTCCATGTACTGTCCGAACAGAAACATCCATGTGGATACACCTTACAAAATTGATCGCATGCCAAACCAGCTGCACTACACATATCTGGACACCTTTGGCCGACCAGTGCTGGTCGCCACCAAGAGTAACCTGGTGGAGCATCACATCCAGGATGTTGTGGTAAGATCATTTACCTGAATATTTGCAGAAAAACACTTTGACTAATATAACTACTAAGCTACTACAGTGTTATTAACCACATGTCCAAATAACCTGTTCTAACATGCAGAGCTATAGACAGTTTACAGCTTTGACAAATGTTAAAGAAAACTCTTATGCACCAAATTATTTAAAGTAACTATGTGCTGCAGCAATCAGAATTATACAGTTTGAATAATCTCAGGAACTCTGTAAGTGTTTTTTTGTGGCACCTTCAGCCCAGCCGTCAGAATGTAAACCAAGATGTCTTTGGACCAAGAAGCAGATTTACTGAGTTATCTTGACTGGGCTGAACCTGAACTTTTTACATCAGTCCTTGTTCCAGATTTTAGTTTTTTCAGCAAAGTCTATCAAGATAAATATGAAATCTTGCTTTGTGGAACAAGGCTTGAAGAAAGCCTCATTGTAGCAAAATTACTATGGATGCAGGATATGGGATTTTTTCTTTCACCTGATGTGTATAAATGATAATTACCTGCTTCTCATGGCTGATACCCATAAGATAATAAATAATTTCACATTTTTGTATTTTGAAATTAAGCTCATATAACCTGTAGTTTATGCGAGTAAGAAAGGCTCAGATGTAGTGAGCACAGATTGATGATTTAATACTCAAATGTTCAGTTAGTTTTTCTAGTAAATCAAAAATAATAAAATAATACTTTTATTTTTATAGAGGATTTTGCCTAAGAATTCAAATTAAATGTTTTGACAACCTGTCAAGTCAGATATTAATATAGCCAATATTTATTGGATAAACTAATGTCTGTGAATTGAATTGTGAATTTGGTATGAGCTGTGAAATTGTGTTCAAATCTCAATCGATAAACCTCCTTTGTGATCACCAGGTTCATTATAACTTCAATAAGATCCTGATGCTGCAGGAGCCTCTCCTGGTCGTAGGAGCTTTCTACATCCTCTTCTTTACTGTCATCATTTATGTTCGCCTAGACTTTGCCATCACAAAGGTATGACAACATTCATGTATTTCTTAAAGCCCGATTCCAAAACAGTTTGGACACTGTCTAAAACATAAATGAGACACTGTGATCATTTGCGAATCCCTCTTGACATGTACTGACTTGAAAACAGTACAAAGACAAATGTTTTACCTCATCATACTCCTTGATTCTTTAATTAATATATATATGCATATTCTGAATTTGATGCCCACAACACATTTCAAAAAAGTTGGGATAGGGGAAACAGAACATGATTACATTGTGTTTTATTTATGTTTTATACAGTTTCTTTGGAACTGGGCTTGTATAAAGGGGGCTTGGATTCTGTTGGCTTCATTTGGCAGATATTCTGCTTACTTCTATCTTCATTCAGTTCTTATACCTTTGCTATTTTGAATGATTTTTGAATCTATTTTACATCTTTCTTCTGTGTTCAGGATCCTGCTGCTGAGGTGCGTATGAAGGTGGCCTCCATCACGGAGCAGGTGCTGACTCTGGTCAACAAGCGTCTGGGTCTGTACCGCCACATGGACGAGGTGGTCAATCGCTACAAACAGTCTCGCGACACCGGGGCGCTAAACAGTGGCCGGAAGACTCTGGAGGCCGACCACCGCGCTCTCACCAACGAGATCAGCTCGCTGCAGGCCCGCCTCAAAGCCGAGGGCTCCGACTTGGCCGATAAGGTTAGTGGTTTGAAGAAGAGGTTTGAATCGTAATTAACTAAAAACCGGCTGCGCGTGGAGGCTCACTCACCTCTCTGCGTTCCCAGGTCGGGGAGGTGCAGAAGCTGGACGGCCAGGTGAAGGAGCTGGTATGCCGCTCCTGCCAGGAGGCGGAGCGGCTGGTGGCGGGTAAGGTCAAGAAGGAGGCTTACATCGAGAGCGAGAAGACTCTGACCGGCAAGAGACAGGAGCTCGTCAGCCGCATCGACAGTCTGCTGGACGCCCTCTAAGCGCCTCCTGCCACACTAGCACACAGAAACAGACACACACCACCACCCGCTACAACATACAACCGACAATTTGTATGTATGAGAATTAAATTAAATGTGACACAAATGCTTACACATTGTATTTACCATCGTTGAACCCAGACATGGACTGTTAACATCTCATCTCCTGGTTGTGATGGGTTTATCTTGTGCCTCTGTGCCTTGTGATAAACTCGACATCACTGTGTGCTCAGCTCTCCAGCAGCTACGTCATAATTCTTTGGCTTTTTTTTTTTTGTTTGTCTGTTTTTGAGTTTGCTGAGCTACACTTAAACTTTTGTCACACCTTGCTCAGACTTGACACTTCATTTTCATGTTCAATTCTGGACTTTTTATTATCCTTCCCCTTCCTTCAAGTATCTATGGTTATGGGACTTTTTTTTGAAACGAATAACTGAAGGGCCCAAGTGTTTTCAGTCTCATGTCTTTACTCACATCTGCTGTATGCTAAGATTGAATCATTTACTTCTTAAAGATGAAGTTGAAAGTCTTTCGCAATCTTATCTCTTTTGCACTTACAATTTTTTTCTACTCGCCCCTTCGACTGACATTTATATTTGAACTCATTTGAAGCTCTGATTCTGTGTCATCCCAAATGCTCGTTTTTGATGTTCATCAGTCATATTTTCTACATTTTGTATGATTTTTT
>JAJHUR010093401.1:0-16776 GCA_027495735.1 Lutjanus campechanus | reverse complement strand
ACCAGGACGAAAACCGCATTGTTCCTCCTGAATCCGAGGTTCGACTATCGGCCGGATTCTCCTCTCCAGTACCCTGGAATAGACTTTACCAGGGAGGCTGAGGAGTGTGATCCCCCTGTAGTTGGAGCACACCCTCCGGTCCCCCTTCTTAAAAAGAGGGACCACCACCCCGGTCTGGCAGTCCAGGGGCACTGTCCCCAACTGCCACGCGAACCAGTGTCTCTTTCCAGAAATCATGACCTGGTTACTCAAGATAATCCATAAACCTTGTTGCAGTTTTGTGTGTGAACTTTTTTCTTTCTATCAGAAAGGAAAGGAAAAGTAGTCCCAATAGACTCTACTACAGAAAAAAAATAGTTCCAACATGAAACTCCTTACAACAAGGGCTGTCGATTATCTTGAGTAACCGTTCAGGATTTCTGGAAAGAGACATTCAAATGTATTTTTTTGGCTCTTTAAGCACCACAACCTGAGTGCCATCTAGTTCCGTTATATTGGAGAGAGAGCAGACATCTCTATGGCTGATATCTCCAAAACTCTCACCAAAACAGTATTTAAATGGATAAATAGCACTGCAGGCCAGAGGAAAAATACGCATTTATGATCTTGGAGTGAGCTGTCCCTTCAAGCTAAAACCAAATACAGGCTTTTAAAAGCTTAATAAAGGACCATGAACACAGAAACAATCAATCTGATAACTCTGTTATTGATTTAAAAAAAAAAAAAAGGATACTGAGATATTAACTGTATGTGCAGTGCATTTTGTACTGAACTGAACGTTACAGCTTGAATAGCAACAGACTGAACATACAATAAAACTTAATACATTCAGAATCAGCACTATTGTTTGGGAAAATTAACTACAGTCAGATTTGAAAAAGGGACATAAAAGTCAGTGTTTTCTGTTCCATCCATGGCTCCTGGGTGAGTTGAGATGTGAGCACACTACTTGTACTTCTTTCCTTCTTGCCAAGCTGTCCTTCTGTTAAAAGTAATACATCAGATTACATGTCCCGTCATGTGTGCAGAAAATGAAATGTGAACATAGAAATAATCCGTCCCCTTTGTCGAGTAGCCCTCATGTTCTATCCATCAGGTTACTGCTCTGTCCCATTAGTTCCTATGTAATCAAGAGCATACTCAGTGTGACTGTAATGTGTGTGTAACGAGTGTGTGATCCATACTGTGTGTCTGCGTTGTCGTCAAAATCAGAGAGGAAATCAGTCATGTGTTCAGAGCGGGTCTACAGGCAAACATGCTTCAAAGCTCTGCCTTCCTTTCAGCATCATTTCTTTTTTTAGATTTGACAATGTCAGGTTAAATATTGATGCTCTGAAGTTTCCTCAGAGGTGTTACACAGGGAGGGGGCAGACTGTCACTTTGACAACATATAAAAGGAGTAGTAAGTTTTTTTTTAAGTAAGGGAAGAAGGATTTAGAAAAAAAATCAAAAGGGACATCAGAAAATCTATTCTTACTTCACAACATCAATTGTAATCATAATACTTTTACATATGTGCTCAAAATATGAAAAAAATTATACTTCCAAATGAAGATTTAGCCATGTTTTTTTTTTTTTAATTAGTTCTGAGTGTTGTATGCATTCATAGGCACAGCAGGTGTGGACCTTGGATAATAGCGCTCGCTGCTCAAATGATGTGGAATGAATTCACAAATACCAGTGTGCGAGCTTCTTCTCCAAGAAATCTTTTTGCGTGAGGCTATGTCTCAAGGCTAAATTATTTTATGCATGCGTTGATATAAACACCTGCGCCACATTAGAACGCAGACAAAACCAAATGGGGATCAGACGCATTTTGTGGAAATCAATATCCCTGTGTCTATAAATAAATTCCTGCGTAACCTCCATACATAAATAAAAACCTCCTGACACGTTTGTGAATGCACAACCTGCTTTATAAATATTTATACCTGACAAAGGCACCGCAATCGACATCAAAAATGTTAATGTTTCTACTGTGAAAAATTTGTGTGTCAGTGTTCTGCTCCGTTATGAGTTCACAGACTGAATGTCCCCCTACACATTTAATGCATGTTTGTAGCATAGATGAGTAAGAATATGTAGGATATCATTAAGTTTTTTTTTAGTTTTGCTGCCTTTTATATTGCTACTAGACATGTAGAGCATATGATGAAAGTTGCTTTGATTGATTACAAGTAGAGGAATTCTGATGTTTTTCATCATTTCTGTGATTCAGATGGAACAGAAAAAGAATTATAATTATTATTCATTGATTGGTTTTTATTTAAAGGTAAAATATGGTTCCTCCCACTCTGCTCAACGAACAAGAGAGGTAGAGAGTGAATGAACAAAGCAGTGAATGAGAGAAATAAAATGATTCTGATTGTTTCACAGCAGTTATGATCTAAAGCACTGGTTCCCAACCTGGGGTCCCCCTTAAGGGGGTGCCAGAAATCACAGGGGGTCCCCAAGACTTTGTCTGCTTTGAGGTCGTCAAAATTAGATTTGCACACATTAACTAAAAATCACAATTCAAAGTATATATTTTTTGTTGTCAGTTAAAAATTGTAGGCTACTTATAGGCCACAACTCAGTGATCTCTGAAGCTCAAGCTGAATCATTTATATTCTTTTGGTGAGGATGAGTGTGTATAAGTCTAACATGGTGTGTTAAAAAATGTTAAGCTTATACTAGAAAAGAGACATTTACCAGAGGTAAACATTTTCAGAATAGAAACAATTTAATTTGTTTATTTTGGACAGTAAAGAATCACTTTTTTTTTTTTTTTTGGTATATTATCAGCAGACACAGAGACAGCAATGTAACTACTGGTTGCTACGTTTTTATAGTGTTCTGCCTTCAAAACCTGTGTGCTGTATTGGCTGGATAGAGCAGTGTCTGTGCAGATACAGACACCACAACACACTTATGGTAAATCAGCTCCACCACCAGTGGCTGACATCTTTCATGTGATTGGTCAAACTGTGGCAGGTCCATTGTCTTTGGCTCACAGGTGTTTGGGAAATGGCTGTGTGGTTGTAAAGCACTGCTGCGGACAGCTGCTGCAGACCGCTGAGGGATACAACAAAATATTTGGTCCACTGCTTCTGATAGATGTCATGGCCGTGGCAACTGGGTGAAGCCATCTCCTTGATTTACAGACCCTTTAGTAAAACGGCCCTTACCGAGCAGACCAATGCCTCTGTAATTGGTCCCTTGACTGAAAGAGCAAGTCTGATTGGCCGAAGAAGTAAAGAGAGTAGAATCTCTGTAGTTTGAACTCAGCTGAAGACGGTTCTTCATTGTCATCCTGAGTGGTTGAGTGCTGGTTCTCTTTTTCATTGATGAGAAAGCAGAAGGGGTTTGATCCTGAGCTCCCAGAATACCTCAGACACACCTCAAAGAGACCAAGTGCAAGAGAAAAGAAACAGAAAGAGAAGATACCTAAGAACAGCCTAATTTAAAGGGATTGCTGTGGTTATTTGAAGTGGTATTGTATGAAGTATTTATGATTGATTGATTGATTGATTACCTATGGTATATGGTGTTCCACATGCTTACAGTTTGGAGAAGCAGCAGGAGTACTGGTGTAGGAGGCTAAGCAATGAGCTGCTGTGGACTGGGTCAGCAACAAAATGAATTTTAGCCACTTACAAAGAGGTCCATCCAAAAAATCAATATCACTTTAAGTGTACACTATCTTTAGAATGTCTTCAACACTTTACCTTGCTGTGAGACAACCTTTTCCAATGGGAAACTGCTGAGCCACATAAGCCAAATATCACTCTTTCTCAGCCAGACTCCATCTGTGAAATAAATCATTTTACTTTGCAGAATACGGGACTTCTAGGTCTACCTCTGCCTCGATCTGTTAGTCTACTTTTGTTATTGTGTGACTTCAGTGTTTGTTCAGATTCACCAAAGTCACACAATAACACAAACAAACTAACAGATTGAGGCAATGGTAGGCCAGCAACTCCTGTGTTTAATGAGGTCAAATGACTGTTTTTGCTAATGGAGTGTGGTTGGTTTGGAGAAAGCTATATCTAGCTTATATAACAATGATTTCCCACCAGAAAAGGCTTTCTGGCAGCAAAGGGTAAACTGATATTAACTTTTTTTAGATGGGCCTTTTTACTAAGTGGCTAAAATACGTTTTGCTGCTGACCTTGTCTCTTCTTATCCAGAGTGGCGGCATGTCGGCGTAGCGTTGAAATGACTTTCCCGAATGGGAAACTTGATCCAAAAAAAAAAAAGCAGAAATGTTTCCTGTACATACAATATACAGAATACAATAAAACACAAAACCCTTATAAAATGCTGTACAGATTAAGCAAAGTTATTGCTAATGTTGGATAAAAAGTAAAATGCAAACATAAAAATGTGCTTTAATCAGTATATATTTTAATGAGCTGTCATATTAGGTTGTAAGTCATCTTTAACACAGATGACCTGTTACAGGTCTCAATGAGGAGGCTGTTTATTCTGGCAATAAGAACCTGACTGATTAGCTGAATAAATTACTTGTGTACACCCCATGGCCAATGCAATGTTGCCATGGTTTCCATTACATAACTGAGTGTCTCGAGTACAACAAATAGTAATATCCTTCACACTTATTAATTATTTCCACTCATTCCTCTCTGAATTTGGTTGCATAATTTCTGGGATTACAGTTATTATACACTATGGTACTGGGTATATTACATGTCACAAACATGAAATAACTGATGTAATGAGGCAGCATACAATATCATCTTCCAATTTTACACATGAACAGTGATTCTGTGATTCTGGAGGGCCTTCACCAATCTGAGAAACAGTAGTCTAATAACCCTTGTGTTGTCACCTGGGTTATCTCAGATTGAGTTTGGAGAAATCAAATTTAGAAGAGAGAACTCCCGCACACTGCCCTTTACTTGCAGTAAACTTTATGTAACGTTTCAGTCCTGAGGCCTTCATCAGGTAAAGCAGAGAAACTAATTGCCTAACAGCTGAGCTGTTAAGCAATCAGTCCCACAGGCTGTGTGTATTTAGTCCATTAGAAGGCTAATCTGAGAAATGGAAGATCTCAGGGAAGCGCTATCATACTTTCTCTGTTAATGGCTACCCTGTGAATGAAATAAATGAAGCTACTGTTAACAGAAAAGGCTGATCTTTGTGTGACGGCCTTTTCAGGCTGTAAAAAGTGCAGTAGGATCTGGTGGTGAGCTCTGCCGGAGAAGACAACTATTAACTGAAGTGGAACAAAAGTTACACTGGTCCCAGAAGTGTGTATTTCACACTGAAAGAGCTTGAATATGCAGTCACTGTAAATTCAGTCACTATGAATAAAATGTTAACTGTAAAAGAATAAGCAGAATTGGCACAAAAACAGAGAACTCACATTTTATCACATTTATGAAGGAAATACATGCCAAATGCTGCACTGTGTGAAATGAATTTGTATCTATTTGGAATTCAAACATGTAACTAGTAAATGCAATGCAATAGATTTCTGTTAGTTAGTTAATATAGAAAAACATCAGCTTTTTATCTAAATAATGTCAGATAAAAGTATAAGTGTTTCTGTGTCAGCAGTACAATACAATGCACAGCCATCAGGTACCGTGTGTGTTCCACAGTGTCATCTTGTGGCCAGTTTGAGACATCACACTCTCCCTCCTGGGCATCATCCTTGTGTTAAAGCTGTGTGCACAGACAGAGTCAACAGACCACTTCCTTTGGCAGACAAACTGTCACCCCCCCAAGCTATAACTCACAGGCTCGAGTGTGACTGATGCTCCAAAAGGAGAGCAATCTGCGTTTTCCGCCCCCCGTTCTCCATTATAAAGCAGTGAGTTCCCTGCCAGGGTGTCACACATTCAACATCTGAGGCCAAGGACTCTGTCAGAGAGAGACGGATCAATATGTCACCATAGGAATCTGTGTGTGTGTGGATGCATGTGTTTGTGTGTATTTGTCATAGTCAGGGTCAGGGGGGAGATGATGGTCTGAAGCTCCTTTGTTCGTAGTATTGATTCAGTCTAGCAGACAGTGAACTGATGTCACGCTGACTCTCAGGGTCACTAAAGTTGTGGTGAAACGCCCTCTACTGTTGCTCGGATGAAACAGGTTAAGAGGTTTACACAAGAAGGTTGAATTGAAGACACTTTTTTACAACTCTCAGCTGAATAGATATTTTCTTGAGGCAAGAGATATGAGAAATACTCCATATTTTTTCTGATTTTTTTTTTCCCTCCTTGCAAAGAAATCACTGCACCTTGAAATACTGAATAAGCACTAAACTTGTGAAGGATTTATCTCGTTACTGGAGATGAGTGGATAACTCTTATCAGGAGCTGAGCACATTTAGTTTCCTTTTTAGGAGGGAGCTGTGTGCACTCAGAAACACACATTCACCTACTGCCAATGGTTTTGTAAGGCCTGTGAGACTGACGGATGATTTAGTGACTGATATGAAAAGTCTTACTGCAAGGACACAGAAGAGATCGGAGGCTCTGCCTGCGTGGGCCGATTCAGTGTTTACTACATGAAGAAGAGTGACTCACATCCCTCCCTATACGCTTCATGCCCATCCGACAAACACACTCACACACAAACAACACATGGTTTGCTTTCAAGTTGAGTTATTGCCTGACCACTGCACGGTGCGTTCTCCATAGCCCTTTATGCATCACTACATCAAAGCACCAATTCATCTATAGCACGCTGCAGTTAAAGACAGGCTGCAGGGGCTGGACGCAGAGTCATCAGCAAAAACCAGCACAGAAATATGCTGAGCCAACACAAGTTAAGTGTTTTCTCATGGCCCCTTTTCACGATTACTTTACAACAGCTTCTCTGTAATAACTATACTGCAGGACAGGCCAACTCAAATCATGTCTGCACAAAGGGCTGCCTGAAAATCAGGCTGGCATGTGTGTTATATGATGAATAAAACTAAAGTACAAATGTCTGAGCTACTTTGAGACATCTGAACCATAGACTGTATCATCTGAACCAATATGGTATTGGTTACATCTTTTGAAAGTTCCCATGTAGTCAAAATTGATTTTTAAGTGTATTTATAACATATATATTGCACTATACGTCACCTATACAACAGTGTCTGCCCCATCAAATACAGAAAAGTAATTTTGTAGATATTCTCAGGTATTACAATGGTATTTCAGACTTCATCTTTTAATGGAAAACTGTTACTCATCCTGCACTCATATGCTAAATTTGCATTAAATTTAACATTTTATTACTTATGATGCAGTAAAGCAGGGAAGGAGAATACATCTGTTCACTGGGGCAGACTGTCTTTCTGACTGTCTTTGTGAGGGGCAGATCTCACTGTGCAAAATCACAACTGTATTCTCTGATTTGGGTGAAACTGGATCATATTTTATGGGGAAAATACTTTCTGGTTTCCCCTCTGATGTCCTCAGGCTGCTCAGCTTCAACTCAACTAAGTTATTTAATTACAGTTTCCCGATGGACAGATAGTTTAGCTCGGTTAGCTGTCTGCCCCCGGGGTACCTGGCAAGAAAATCACCTCGGCACTGCAGCCTATTCCCTGTTGTCAAACTGTCCTCTGTTGGTCTCAGAGGACAGTTCAGTTTTGGTCCCAGTCTGGCTGTGTACACTGAGAACTCTCAGACAGCCATCCCTCCTACCTTTACATCCATGGACCACTTTAGCTGCATGCCAGGGGTCACGCAATGCACAGCGCCACTGGCTACTGTAAACGCCAATGTCTGCTACAAGTCCCTTGTTACCAACAAGCACTCTGATAGTTGTTTCATGGGAATCTGAGGCATCTATGTGCTGTGATGTGTTGCAGTATGATTATACCTGCTCTGAACCTGCCTTTTACTTAGTCCAGCCTCACGTTGTACTCTGTGCTGGAGGCCCAAAAAACTCACATTAGCTATGTTGACAGCAAGCTTCAAAATGTCTCACTGGAAACTAAAGAGATGTAAAGCTGACTGAGAAAAGTGCCATTTCCAGACAAATGAATTGACAAGTACTTTGCCAAGCCGCAACAAGTAATAAACCAGGATGTTTATTGCAGAATAAATGCATTGCTGAGAGGAGATAATATAATGTGAAGAGGCACTACAAGTCAAATCATGGCTCACTGTCTGCCAGTTTTCTCTGAGAGCTCGGAGGGACAGAGTCAAGTCAAGTCAATTTGATTTGTATAGTGCCAAATCATAATAGAAGTTATCTCAGGGCACTTTTCATTTAGAGCAGGTCTAGCCTGTAATCTTTATATTATTATTTACAGAGACCCAATAGTTCCCACCCAGAGCAAGCACTAAGGTGACTGTGGTGAGGTAAAAGGTCCTTTTAACAGGCAGAAACTTCAAATGCATTCAGACTACATGGTGTGTAACCATCCACTGGGAACTAAGACAAAAAGCACAGGGACTGCTAGCATTGTTTCAACAGAGTCAAGTGGCCTTTGGTCATAATGATGACTTAAACGTGAGTGGGGGGCGGGGGGTTGCAGAGTTATTTGTAGCAAATAATTGGCACAATAATTTGTGTGGCCCACAAACCCCTTGTGATTTTCATATTTGACCCACTTGCACTGCTGTAAGAACTGCACAGGCTATACTTAACGACAGAGATTTGTGTTGGACGACAGCTTTTATAACCATTACCATCACAGAGTGAGGTTGTGTTGCTATGTGCGCTCCAACACAACACTCAACACAACAAAACATACGTAAGGCCATTGTTGAAATTAACTGACTTAATTCAGTCCCAAATGTGTGGCTTTGGCATATATAACAGAGCTGCGACATTATCTAATGTACACAAACTGGAGTGCTTTTTCTGCACACACACACACACACACACACACACAGAGTCAATCTCCACCACAGGGGGAACTGCGTGGAGATCCACACAGCATGCTAATAAGCCTGCAGTGAGCCAAGAAAAATACAAATCAGATATACATCTGCGTTTTGACCTCGCCACTAGCCTGTAGCAGAAAATAAAGTAGAAATAATGAAAGCTGCATTTGGAATAAACAGCTCCACAAACAATCACTTTTTGTGTGGCCTGATTATTGTCGGCATGCCTGAGCAGTAGGGAAAGCTAGTCTCTATGAGCTTTGTTTTTTGCACGATATTCAGACCTATCGTGGCACCAAATAGTCCTGAGACTCTCCCTGTGCTCTCTGTTTTAGGGCTTCTTCTTTGTTACAGGAGAACAAAGGCTGTTTGGCCTCTTGAACAAAGACAGGCACGCTTTGAGTTGACTGTGGTTGCTGTAAACTTCCTGCTGGTTGCACTGGTGTGGAGCAGCTGACCAGAGGAAACTGGCTGCTTTGGAGTGGGCATGCAAAGGCGGTCATTACAGAAATCCGGGTCTATCCCTACAACTAGGTAAATTGATTGCGACAGCTTTAAAGGTCTAGTAATGCTGAAGTCATGTAAGACGTAAGCTGTGGCCTCAGCCTGCAACCTTCAAATCTTTAAGATTTGATTAGATTTTTCTTTTCTTATAGTATTTACAGTGAAGAGAACACATGCACATGGACTTTTTTTGACCACTTGGGGGCAGCACAATAAACTCTTATTGCATTATAAACTCTTATATTATCAGCTCATCCAGTTGATATGGCTAAGCTGTGAGCAAACAACGGCTTCATCATAACACTATGACTTTTTCAGTTGTCTTATCCCAACCTAAAACACCTACAGAAGATTTTGGATCAAGGAGGCAGCATTCTTCAACATTATCATCAAAACACAATATGATCTTTTGGAGAGATACTGTTCATACCTCCAGTGAAGTTCAGAGACTTACAGAAGCTGCACCAAGGAACGATGAGGCTGTTCTGGAGGATGTTCAGTATGAACAATGGGTCAAATAACTAAGTGTAGGGGGGTCGCTCATGTTGGAGACATTACCTCAACAGACAGCTGTTTTCAGCAAACAACCTCTGATGAAGCCACTGTACACTACCTATCCAGCACCAAATGGCAGATAGACAATGTTAGCAACTAGCTGGTGAACAAAGGAAGTTAATAACTGCTCAAGAGCAAGTTTTATTTCTCAGAAGCTGGTGGCGACCAAAAAACTTAAATTGTCAAGTGTCCAGAAAGACAGCTCCAAGTGAGTGCTAATGTGGCTCTGTGTCTCTGTGTGCTCGATTAACATTATAAAGTAATAACATATCAAACATGTGTATGATATTTAGCTTGTTCTGCTAGTTCTGGGGTGGCACGGTGGCGCAGTGGTTAGCACTGCTGCTGCATAGCAAGAAGGTCCTGAGTTCGACTCCACGAGCCGGCAGGGAGCTTGTGTGTTCTCCTTGTGTCTGCGTGGGTTCTCTCCGGGTACTCCGGCTTCCTCCCACAGTCCAAACTTGCCCATAGGTGTGAATGTGAGAGTGAGTGGTTGTCTGTCTCTGTGTGTCAGCCCTGTGATGAACTGGCGACTCGTCCAGGGTGTACCCCACCTCTCGCCCAATGTCAGCTGGGATAGAAATAGCTGAGTCAACAAGGTTTAGAGGTGAGACGCTGCAGTTATCTGACATTCTCCATTAATCTTCCCTTTCTTTTGTGTCTCTCCAGCCACTGAGCACATCTTCAATTAGTGTGACTGGTGACAATAAACTACACGGTCCATGAGGTTGTACCTCTTTGACAAATGTCAAACATGATGTGTGTATCTCATTCAATGTTTGTGATAACTAAGAGCAAATGGGGACAAAGATGATCAATAGCCACTGCACCTCTTTCTGGTCTTTCTGCTTCCCTCTTTGGATAAGATATGTGTAGTTATTATCAGTACTAAATAGACTGTCAGAGGCCCACAGGCCCTGTAAAAACACATGAGGCACCAGCCAGGAGACCACTGAGTAAGTCTGCATTTACTGCAAAGTTTATCATTATTATGAGCCTGTTTTATCACCTAAGACTCCAGCAGACAGTCTCTCTGGTCTACTGCTAATCTTACACGGGAAACCTGTGTGGTGGTGTTGTTGCAGAGGCACAGTAATGAAGCACACAGCAGGGAGACAGACTCAGCGATGGAGTCTGTATTTTAGTCACCTTTAGGGCAGTCATTGCCACAAAGTAAAACCTGCCTTGGTAACACTTGATTTGAAAGGTTGTGCATAAAGCTGACATTACGTTATCATAACCATGTCATGAACATGAAGGATATTTATTAGAGGTGGGATGCGATTAAAAAAATTAGTCTAATTAATTACAGGCTTTGTGATTAATTAATCTCAATTAATCGCATTTTAATCGCATAACCATATTTACCACAAGAAGCAACATTTTTCAATATAAATGGATTTTGGTATATGGCTTAATCAAATGATAGACACATACATGTATTTAAACAACAAAATAATGTTGTGAAAGTGAAGTAAAACGTCCAGCGTCAGCCACTTGACTAAAAACAAGCGAGTTAACAGACACACACCTCGGCAGCACTGAGATGTGAATCCCTGCCATGCAGGCCTGACTAGCAGAGTCAAACCAAGTCAAGACAAACGGCACAAGTGTCTGTAAAGAGTCAGACTGCAGGCAGAGAGGGGAGCTGGAGCTCAGGAGGAACAGATGAAACAGTTGAAACTACATTGAAAAGCAAGAAACACACAAGTAAATAACGACTGTAGTTGAGCCAACATTATATTGAAGCATTGAACTGCTGTTTCTCGTGGTAAACCCGCGTTTTTTTCAGGCGCGGCGACGCTGGGAATAGGACAGTGGCTAAAGCCCTGCAGGGCTGCGCACCGGTATGGGGCTTCTTCATAGAAAATAATGGGAGCGGTTGATTTGACGTGCGGCGTCGGCCGGCGGTGTGTTTTGGCCTTTAGCCTCCTAACTCTGACGCGTCTTGTGCATCAGTGTGATCGGTCGTTCCGTTCCGCGATTAAATGCGTTAATTTTTTTGACGCGTTATTTTTTTTGTAATTAATTAATCATAATTAACGCGTTAAAGTCCCACCCCTAATATTTATGAATGTTTATGACTCCCATTAAGTGTCGTTCGATCGATTATGTCATTTTTGATGCAAAGTTGACATAATGTGAAATGTCTTTGTTATGACAACTTGACATTAATCAATCCAATAATGTCTTTGTTATGACAACATGACAATGAAAAAGTCTACTTAATCAGTCAATGTCTTTTTCATGTCAACTTGACATTATCAAATTGGTTCGCTCCATGTTTTAACATTACATTATAATGTCCTGAGACCATTATAGTGTATTTTTCTTGATCTCAGCTAAAGTGGTACAGTACCATTTGGACTTGTCATAAAGATGTCTAGAATGTTAGAAGCTTTTATCTATTTCTGTACCACTGTGTTCATACAGTTAGTCCACAGGAAGACTGACTTGTGGAAGATAACTGGAAAAGGAGTAGGGACAGTATTGACCATAAATTGTGACTGATCTTTTCAGTTGGGAAATATCAAAAACTTCATGTACAAAGACAGGAAGAACAAACAGAAGTGTTTCCTGCTTCTGTTTACTAGTTTGTATCTTCAGCCAAAAAGTTTTGATTCATAGGATGTTTTCTTGAGCAATAAAACTTAATAAGTGATGACGTCCACCTGCACTGAGGCAAGAGCACTGGGTGGGAGTCGATGTGTGTCAAGTGTTGAGCCAGGCCGACGGGCGTGTGCATGTGTGTGCATCTGTGTTCCTTCCATGAATTCTTCGCTGCTCCGTATTGCATCCTCTGAGGCTGAGTGTGAGTAAGCATGTGTGTGTCCAGGATCTGACGTCTCACAGCGAAGGGATGAATGAGGATTGTGAAACAGGGCGTGTGTGTCTGAGAGCTGCCCCAGGAGAGGGAAAGGTGACCCCCCACCTCACACATGCAGACACACCTCTACATCCCACCCTGTGCTGGACAATGCAGGGGTTGATTAACAGGACGGGGGGCTGTGGCTGGACAGAACATGGGCTGTGTCATACCTGGAGCGGCCGGATGGGTTGTGTAAAGTGCCTGTGAGCTTGGAACGTGGACTTCCCCATGAAGTTCGACTGGGACATACATCCTGGAAGGACTCATGGAGCCACAGGACTCGGGTGGGGGGTGAACAAAGTAGAGTAAGAGGGTCATTTATAACTCTTGACTCCAAAAATAGAGACATACTGCACGTTCTGATTTGAAATTGAATCATGAATTGACCCTTACTAAGTCCCTCCCTTTTTGCTCTGTGCTCCAGTAACAATTGAGCCAGCTTGGTACTAACAAAATCTTGGTCAAATTTATCTGCTCCAGTTTCTTTTATTTAGATATGCTATATGCTAGGCATGTCTACGTTGAAAAGAAAACCAAAATTTGTAGATGGTTAAAAGATGTTACTGGGGGACCTGTAAAAGCGACATGAGGTCATATGTTAAATTAGCTAATTTTAGAAAAACACTAACTAATAGCTAGCAAATTATTGATGTTGCGTTTTGGGAACATTTGCCAACTTGAGCTGTGACTATAACTTTTCATGGGCATAGGATTCACTTCAACATTGGAGGGGACACATATTAAGTGGGGAGTCTCAGGGTCCTCCCCCTGAAAATCTTGGGTGTCAAACACTTCATTTCTTGCATTCTGGTGATTTTTTAGGCACTCATTGATGCCTCAGCTAGCTAAGCTAAGTTTATATAAAGTTTAATAGTCAAGCAACATTACCTTAAAGCTACTACAAGGAACCTTTATACTGTGTCAAGGACGTAGTGTTTCCACGGCCATAAGCACGAAACATGACCTCAAAAATAAAGTAGTCTAAATAAATATCTTATGCTTCCCTTTAAGTAGCTAACATACTTCTTGCTGTGACTTTGCCTAGAAAAACAGAAACAAAACACAGGTTCATTTCAAGGAAAATCCAACCTGGTGGCATGCATTAATAATAACTAATAGACACCATTGATTTTGAGGTAGCGTACTGCCACCACATTCTTTACCAGAGCCATTGTTGCATCCATGACTTGTGTATTAGCGGTTTGTCAAAATAAAAGTCCTCTCCTACTTTCGTGCTTTGAAATGGGGGGGTCTAAATATTGTTCTAAATATTCTGGGAGATATGTCCCCTGTGAATCTATCTCCACCTATGTCACTTTTACAGACCCCATAACATATTTTAACAAGCTACAAAATTTGTTTTTCTCTTCTACATGGACAAGTCTAGCACATATAGGAAATAGCAAAGGAGAAAGTTAACTGAGATTCCACAAGTGGCTTAAGAAGGGCCAATTCTCTTCTCTTAGTGGAATTCTTTGGATAAACTGATGCCATCTACGTCTTCATCACGTTATGAAAAAGCTGAGCTGGCTTGTCCCTTCTCTCAGACCAAGGGGCAGGGCTGACCGGCAGTCTACAGGAAGTGACAGCTCCCTGGGCAGCATGACACAGTATGTAGTAAGAGAGGGTCACACAGCGGGACCAAGGACACAAACCACGCCAGTTCTGTGGGAAAACGGCACTGAGCATGCTCCATGACCCTTGTTGACCAGCTTCTCCGCAGTCTGATGGGGATTTCTCCTGGGCAGGACCCCAGAGGGACGCTCTACTGGTTCGCCTGCTGGGCAGAAAAAATAGAAAATCACACAGACAGTCTCAGTCTCTCTCTCTCTTGCTTTTCTCTATTTTTCTCTTTTTCTTCCATAGTATTTTCATGTGTAAGATACAACCCTCCGTCTAAACCTGTTAAATTCACAGTTTTAACAGAGATGTTGCATGTTTAAGTGCATTACGTCGATGCTTATAATTTTTTGGAATCACCTCGTACTGTGTTTATTTGTCAAACCCTCTGTATCTCCGTGTACTGAACATACAGACAGTTCCATACAAAGAGAGCAATAAACTCACAGTGACACTTCCCAGACTCACAGCGCTCACAGAGGGTATCCTCAGTTATTGAAGCGTAGACGCAGCCCTGTTTTTTTCCCGCCCATATTTCACCCTGCTGACGTAACGGGCTTGCGAATGTTCCCTGGCACTCAAGTGTTGTGACGTCTGCTGAGTTTACAACTGAGCTCTGGTTATGGCCACTGTTACAGAGTCTGACACAAGCACAGCATCAGTGTGATGTTACTGTATTTATGGTAGCTACGTTATCGCTGGAGCAACTTTTTTTTTTTTTATACATGTGGGTTATTTTAGTAATGTGAACCATCTAAGGTTTGACTTAGACCTTCAGCCCGAGGCTGTTCTCTTCACTTTGTTTTATGGGAAGTCACATTAAAAGTTGATAATGAAATGAAATGAAATGAAAGAAACAGCTAAGGAAACATAAATTGATGACACCCCCTAACCCTAAATCATGCACTAACTTGGGCATTTCAGCTGTACAAATTCAACTCAACTTTATTTACATAACATCTTTCTTACGCACATGCAGCCCAGAGCGCTTCATATAGCAATACAGAAACAACACAGACCAAAAAAAATTAACAATAGATAAAATTTTGCAAGAATAACAATCACTAAA
This sequence comes from Lutjanus campechanus, assembly GCA_027495735.1. Lineage (NCBI taxonomy): Eukaryota > Metazoa > Chordata > Actinopteri > Lutjaniformes > Lutjanidae > Lutjanus > Lutjanus campechanus. Next base: position 1,322 of record JAJHUR010093401.1, on the reverse strand, counting down.
TAAATCAACAATTAATAAATATAAGTCAATAAAATAAAAATACATGATTAAAACTTTAAACAACTTTATAACAAGTATTAACAAGTATTCAGAACAAAATCATCTCAAACAACACATAATGACAACAGTCATAAACATTCATAAACATTCATGACATGTGTCATGACAGGGTTATGACAGTCTTATGCACACCTCTTTACATAAAGTGTTACCAATGATTCAAAACAAAGATTAAAAACAAAGGCTATAGCATTGTTTTAAATAAAGGCAGATTAAAACAATAAACCCCCCCCCACACACACACACACACACACGCACACACACACACACACACACACATTCATCTCGCCTTTGTATATTCGGGTAAGTCACCCCAGCGGCCCTCTGGCTGGCTGTGTAGCTGACCTCTGTCTAGCAGTGATGATGTCAGACACAGAGGTCATGAGGGGTTATCACAACCAGCTATCAGAGTCAGTTTGAGCCTTGAGTGTTTGAATGCTCCCAGCAGACTAACAGTGGTCAAATAAGCCACTGAATGCTGGCTCAGCATCCCCCTTCACACACAGTCGCCCTTGAGCACTAACAGAGCTCCATGTTCTGTATCTTTGGACTTAACCCCAGATGTTGTGTGTGCGTGTGTGCGTGCATGTGTGCGTGTGTGTGTGTGTGTGTGTGTGTGTGTGTGTGTGTGTGTGTGTGTGTGTGTGTGTGTGTGTGGTGAGGCTGTAGGCGACTTTGCTTTTTACGCTCAACAAGATTTTTTCATTTGACCTTTGACCTCAGTGATCTGTAACTCCAATGTGAGGGTCTTCTGGATGTGAGTGAGCTGTGTGTAGGTTTAGAGATGTTTGTCAGGGGGCTCCACATGTTACGGTAAACTTGTAGAAAGTAAAAGAGCAGCCTTACAGAGTTTGTTGCCTTACAGCTGCATGCATGCTGGTGGTTTCATCCATGCACTCATTAAGATGATTTTAACCTCCCACTACAAACCTTAAGTGAAAAAGAACATAAATAAAAACACCAACCCTTAATTAGATTTATCTTTACTGACCCCTCAGTTGGTGTTAATTAGAGATGGGATTTAAGGGTCTTTGAAGGGATCTTATGGCTCCATTCATTTTCAACATCTTTTCAAAAGAATGGCACATCATCCTTTAAATATTATGTAGGGGGCAGGTGTTTAGAATAGAATAGAATAGAATAGAATAGAATAGAATAGAATAGAATAGAATAGAAATACTTTATTAATCCCCAAGGGGAAATTCATTTGTCTGTAGTAGTCTCATCTATTAGTATAAGAATTATAGAGCCTGATGGCAGTT
>JAJHUR010093400.1:14564-50999 GCA_027495735.1 Lutjanus campechanus | reverse complement strand
CACACACACACACATACATGACCATGCTGGAAATCTCTCCAGGCCTGCTCCGTTTGAGAAGTCAAAGAGTTTGTCCCTCTCACTTGTCCCGTAATTAACATAGAAGGCACAGCTCCCTCTGAGGACTCGGGCCCTCGTTAATTGATGGAGGGATGAGCCGAGAGCAGTGACGCGTGGGAAGACGAGTGGGCCAACGGGCCGTTATCACCCCAACACAGAGCCCGCAGCTAAAGGAAACCAGCCGAATACAAAGTACCCCCCTTCCCTCTCCAAAACGGAGTGTGGGAAAAAGAGAATGAAGAGAGACTTATGGTGGGAGTTGTTGTCAAAGGTTAAAGGTGGCAGGGAATGAACTACATCAAACTTGCACAAAGTAGAAACATGAAGTGTACTCTATCTGCTGCAGTTTTGTAATGTTTGATATTTTCACCCTGTGCTTGTAGCAATTCCTCTTAGTTAAGCAGCTTTAATCAATACTGTGATATTAAAAATGGATCACTTCACTGATGATGTTTCACTTTGAGGTTTCTTCCATTTATCCCGCTGTTATTAGAGGAGTTTTTTGGGGGAGTTTTTCCTTATCCAAATTGAGAATCTAAGCACAGAGGATGATGAGATAAGATTAGATAAGATATTCCTTTATTAGTCACACAAGAGGGAAATTTTCAGTGTTACAGCAGCAGCAAGTGGATAGCAAAAACACAAAGAAGCATTAATAAAAATACAAAAGGCACTGGCTTTGAACTAGAGTTGGTCCCTGGGTGCTGCACAGCTTACTCCCAATACTAAGATGCGTTAAATGCAGAGACTGAATCTCACTGTACGTTGTACTCTATCATTTTATATGTGAGAATTACATTTACCTTTACTAGTATGTGAAAGCTGTCACTTGTAGTGACAAACCAAAAGAGAGTCTTACCTGACTCAGCTGTTTCCTTCAGCTCCAGAGCATTAAAGTGTCTGTCACCCCACTGTTTTGGTTTTCCAGCCTGCAGCTTTATAGTTTTGGTTGACTCTCATAGTGTTGTTTTTGACAGGAAGCTGTTTAAAGACAAAAATCTTTAAAATCCCACTGTTTGGACCAGCAGCATACAGTATAATACACACACAGACAAAGTGAATAAAGTTGAGCATTTAGAAGCTTAAGAGACACATATTTTCCTCAGGGGTTGGCACAGGGAGAGTCAGGCCACCAAGCCTCTGAATTTAATACAGTTTTCGTGACCCAAATGTAAACTTATGTAAAAACAAGGCAGAAAAGGCAATTTAACACAACTTAAGACAGCCCTGCTGAACTGTGACACACATAGTCACATATTGATAGCTAGCCAGCGACGGGTACTGTTTGCTGTTTTCGTAGAATGTTGCACTAAAACATGCAGTATGGGGATAAAACTTGGTGGTCACTGAGGGCCACTTACATGGAATATTTGGTGGTCACAGAGTAAGTTTTTGTGGCCATTAATGTTGAACCCTGTGGTGGAGACCAAAAATAGAGCTAAAAAAGAGTGAAAATTGGACTTATATTCTCTAGGTGGCCAGAAATAGATCTCAAAATGAATGAAAATGTTGTTCCTTGTATATTGGGTGTATAAATAGGCAAGTATTTGCCAACAAGTTCGTCATATCAACTTGAAAGATGACAATATGTCAGTGTTATGTCCACAGTTGGTTTCTGCTGCCTTCTAGTGGCCAAATCAGTTATTGCAGGGTTAAATACAACTTGTTAACTTAGCAAAGGTATATATCCATCCATCCATCCATTGATCCATCCATCCATCCATTGATCCATCCATCCATCCATCCATTGATCCATCCATTCATCCATCCATCCATCCATCCATCCATCCATCCATCCATCCATCCATCCATCCATTTATTTGGTTGTTTGATGACTGTTATCTGTTATCAGTCTGCCTTCAGTTCTGTTGCTGTTGGTGAAAAATGGCACAAAAATTAAACATTCTGGGTGTCTGATTTTTGCTCAGCCATTCAAATATATATATGCTTTCATGATGGTGTGAGGTGACATTAGTGTCTGTGTCAGGTTGATGAAAATTCATAATTCATTTCTTTCTTCAGACAACTGTCTCCTCTCTTGGAAGCTTTTGTCCCACTCTTCTTCTTGACAAAATGTCCAACTCTAATCATTTGAACAGCTTCCTATTGAATGACGTTCAATCTTGACTTATTCCTCTAAAAATTCTTTGTCTCTCTCTCCTATTTAATTTCCTGACACACACTTTTCCCTACATTATCATTCTGAGCACTCACTGGAAATCTCTCTGTATGAGCACATTGATTAAATGTAAAAGTCATTATCACATGAAAGAAAGCCATTAGCTATCTTTTACTTTGGAGTCTGTTTGTCCTGCTCCAGCTGTAATTTGCCGGCAGGCAGACTGAGAGTTTGTTTGTAATGAATCAAAGCTCTGAAAGACTTAAGTTGTTTCCTAACACAAAGTTTTGTTTACAGATATCCTGCTAGACGACGGCTACGAGGGCAACCTGCGCAAAGAGGGCCGTAGTGTGCGAATAGTGGTCACCATCAACAGCGGGCCTAATACCACCAAGGTTAGTTGATGAAGATGGTACAAATTTTTTCTTTTTTTTCCCCTCCAGTTAAAACTATTGCATTCTTATTTGTTCTGACTCTGAACTTGTCTGACAACTCTTCAGGCTACACAAAGCCAGGAGTACCTGATCGGGTCCATAGGTGTGAGTGGGAAAACCAAGTGGGACGTCCTGGATGGAGTCATCAGACGTCTCTTCAAGGTAAAAACAACATTTCTCATGGGTTCAGGTCAGTTACAGGCACATTATAGCCTGTTTTACTACATACACTCCATGGTTCCGTTTAGGCTCATTCGCCTGTTTACACCTGATATTAAGATGCATTGTGGGTGACCTAATCACAAGTGGACAGGTCTAAGATTGTCAGTTTACAGCTGGCCTTACAATGTGTCTCCAGATGCATCTCAAGTGACCACGTGTGATAAGATCACAGTTGCCAGCTCTATATGCAAATAATTACGTATCTACGTTATTTACATTTGCAAAAACCAAATGAGTTGTTGTTTTTAACCAACAGCCCCACAGGAGTAGCCAGCACACTGGTACAAACTTGCACAATGTTTTTTTTATAAAAAGAAAGAAATAACTTAATGTAGAACATGTGTCAAATATACAAGAAGGCCCAAATAATTGTCGCAGACAGCGTTTCATGAAGTTTTTGAAGTTTCTCGTCAATCAACAGTACTCAAAATTGCAGAAGTCTCAGAGGAAGTCTGGGGAAAAGTAGCGTATATTGTCTAATGTATTTATAAAGGGACAAATTAAGAATTTACCATTGCAGTCTGGGGGATACTGGTTATTACAGTTATCTAAAACTAAAAAACATTTTAGTTGGCAGAAATGAAAATAAAAACTAGACTTCAGAAAAAAACAAAAGCCAACTGAAACAATATTGTGTATTTAAAAAACAAGCTAAAATTAAACTAAAATTTGTCAAAATAACATGCATGATGAGGCATTGGTGCATATTGAGAATAAGTGTTGTGTTTGAATTGTAACACCTACTCTGAACTTGTTAAACCTTGCCACTGACAAATTCAGCCAATATTATAATAGCAAAAAACTAATACTGAAACTAATCAAAGATGAACTAAAATTAAACATTTTTAAACAGTAAAAACTAAACTTAATCGATAAAACCTACTGACTAAAACTAAACGGGAGTAAAAACAAAAATATAAGACAAAATTGAAATGAATGAAAAAAATAGAATAACTCATGTGTTCACGCACATCTGCTTATCTTGGCTGGTAAGAGAGCTCAAACAAGCAATTTGCATCACAGTGAACCAAATGATGTAGTTACAGGACACTGCTAAAAGAATGTGGTCACATGTGACTCAGACAACCTCAGAATGTGAAGGAGCTTTCACTCCTGTACTTAAAGCTGTCCACATGTGATCGGATCACCCTGGACGCATGTTAATGTCAAGTGTAAACAGGACCGATAAGTCATTTAAGTGTCTAATCAAAATTCATTGTATATTATAGCTGTACTAAACTTATGAATTAAAGAACCAGGGATATGTTAATTACAGATACAATTACTATTACAAATGTTTTATCCATACAGCCACACAGAGGCCCATCTCTATTAAAGACATTTAAATTAGATTCTATATACCACATTCTACCCTGCACACGACCTCCATCACTGCTGGTATATTCATTTATTTATAGTGCTTTGGTCTGCTCAACTTTCAGCGGGTATTGAAATTCTAGCAACCAAAACATTAGGTGAAAGAGCAGGGGCTTGGTTTAAATTCACACCATCATCGGCTGGTTTTGTGTGTAAAAGATGTTTGTCTCTGTCAGATTTATAGTGTCTGATTCCCAGATTCTCTCACACAACAAGCTCCGCTGTCAGTTTAAAGATACGTTAGACGGCCTATATTTAAGCACAATCAATAGTGCAAAGTGTTCTTCACTCCTTTGTCCCCCCCCCCTCGCCGCCTGCAGGAGTACGTGTTTCGGGTGGACCCTCTGACCAGCCTGGGTCTCAGCTCAGACAGCATCGTCTGCTACAGGATGGGTGAGGTGGTTCGCTCGCACGCCTCTGAAGTGCCTGAGCTGCTGCCCTGCGGCTACCTGGTGGGCGACAACAACGTCATCAAGGTCAACCTCAAAGGTACGGCAGCAAGGGAACATGGGAGTTTTCTATTTCAGGGTAGCAGCTGATGGAGAAACCAGGTTGGGTTTCTCGAGGAAAGTGTTGGAGTAGAGAAATAAATATAAACTTGAAGTTCATTTAAAAGTCTATTATGCTTATTAAATTTTACTTTACGTTACTTTACTTTATTCCCTCCTCTTCCCAGGTGTGAAGGAGAACAGTATTGACAGTCTGGTGTTCGACACGTTGATTCCGAAGCCGATCATCCAGCGGTACCTCAACCTGTTGATGGAGCACCGTCGCATCATCCTCTCAGGACCCAGCGGCACCGGCAAATCCTTCCTGGCCGCCAAGCTGGCCGAGTACATCATCTCCCAGATGGGGCAGGAGGTGACGGAGCACAACGTGGCCAGCTTCAACGTGGACCAGAACTCCAGCAAGGTAGGGATACGAATTCAAACAACGATGGCAGTGATTTTTCTCTGGTGACTCCCTACATATCCCAGAATGCCTTGTAACAGTCTACAGGAGATTATCATGATGTATGCATGTTGAAATATCAAGTTTTTTTTTGTTTGTTTTTTTTATGCAAAAAATTGTTGGTAACATTTACCAAACATGGTTTTGTATTAAGCCTGGCCAATACTGGATTTTTGATTATGATATTAGGGAATAAAAGCATTCCATTATCGATTAATCAGGTGATATTCTTTATTTCGATTTATATGATTCAAAATGCATCAAATAGCTATAAAGAAAAACACGAATAGAACAACTTGAATTGAGAATAAGGATCAAATATACATAAAATTCTGCCTTTCAGGCTGATAATAGCAACCAACTGATACATCTTTCTGGCTCTATGTCGTATATCATGCACATATTAACAGATCTTCACAGATGCACACCTGTTTGCACTACATTATGGTCTATATTCTGCTGCTGAGTGTGGACAAATTGGTCTCTCTGCTTCTGGATATCTCCCTGTATGATCACTGAACGCTGGCACAAAATTGCAGCTCTTTATGTTTTGGATTCTGACCAACTGACTCAACAAGCTGACATTTCCCTCTGATGTTTTTGATCATCCTTCAGCATAAGAAATATATTCTAGCATTTAAATAATGGGCCTCGGAATGTAACATCCATCACCAGTGGATGTGTTTTTTTAATATGCAGAGCAGTGAAAGATATTGTTATCTATAGCAAAGGTTTGTCCAGAGGGGAAAAAAGCCTGAGAAACTGAAACAAACAAACTGAATTATAAGCAATAAGTGTCAAAGTTTGGCTGCTAATGAACTCTCGTTTAGATTTTCTAGCATAATGAAATATCAGTTTGGGGCCTGTGATTTAAATATTAATCTGTTCTTTCATTTGTTGTTAACTTGAACTTTAATAACGTATCAGACTTCAAGTCCTTTATGTTCTGGATGTTCAGGCTCACACAGTAAAAGGAATCCATGTTTTTATAACCTCTAGGCTCAACGATTGCGATGCTGTCTTGTTTGGTCGACCTGAAAAAACCTGTCGGCCGCCTACAACTTGTTCAGATCACAGCAGCCTGAATACTGACAAAGACCAGACAGAAAGCAAATATAACGCCTGTTTTTAAGTCACTGCACTGGCTTTGATTTTAAGATTTTTCTCACCTGGTATCTTTACATAGCAAATAGAAATAGTATTTCACATTAATCATTATTTTTTATACCTTTTATCTACTGTGTTCATCTGTTTTATTGACCTTTATTTACTTCCAACATTTTATTGTTGTAATTTTTACAACTTATAATTCCATTCATCGTTGTCTGTTTTTGTTTTTAGTTATTTGACTGTTTTAATCTTGCTTTGTGCTACGTAGACAAAGTTGAGTCACAGTGGGAGTTAAAATACTGCAACCGAATGAAAACCTGCTGATCCCCCCCCCCCTCCAGGACCTGCGTCAGTACCTGTCCAACCTGGCAGAGCAGTGTAACTCTGAGGAGACGGACACAGAGCTCCCCACTGTGGTCATCCTGGACAACCTGCACCACATCGGCTCCCTCAGCGACATCTTCAACGGCTTCCTCAACTGCAAGTACCACAAATGGTGAGTCAGAAATGCACTGTGTTAAAAAAACCTATACAATCTATAATAAAGCCCCTGGAACTTTAGTAGAGTCTTGAGAAAACCTAAACAGATTTTGTATTATTGAATTTCTGTTGTATTCTATACATCTTTGTTTTGTTTTCTTTTTGATTATTATTATTGTCATTTTTAAAAGAAAGACAAGAACCATGAAAGAAAAATCAATAATATCTTAACTAAAGTAATGTAATGTCAACATAACACATTTTTTTCAGAATAATGTATCTCAAATATCATACCGCCTTAACAACAGCATAATGCAGCAGTTACAAATCTCATCTCAATTGCTAGAAATTATAATTGCATTGCATTTATAATAAAGCCAAGGGTGAGCAGCAGTGTGTGGATTGCAGTCAGGTGAATGTGTAAGATTTTTGTGTGTAGAATACTATAATTAATAATTATTTTAGTGTTTTCGGTAAGTTTACCACTGATGTTCTGGTGTTGGCAATCATTAGGTTGTCGTAAAGTGTAAAGTATTTGTCCAGTGATTGTTATAAAGTGGTATAGCCAGGTTGTATTCATTGCCAAGTATACTTACAGACAGGTGACACATTTTGAAACTTGAAACTTTTTTTTAGGTTGTCCCCTTTCTGTAGAATTCAATAACGAAACATAATTTTAATCATTTATAGCTCATTATTACATGGCTTTGTTAGATACTCAATTCTGATTGGTCACTTGCAGCATTCTAAGGTCTGTTGTCTTTATAGCAGGCCATTGCTGTGTACAGAGTTCTAATCACTGACTCTGGAGGAGCAATAAAATTATTTTAAAATCAATATTTTGTGTCAGTTTATTGATTTTTTTGGTAAATAAGCATGTAATAAGTGGGTCTATGTACAGTCAGCAGGTCATTATTGTGAAATATCCCACTGCATCATCCCATCAGTGTTTATTTCACAACAATGGCCTGCTCACTGTACGTTAACTCTTACATAACATCTAATTTAATGTGAAGAAGTGTAATTACTGACTATATGTATGTATATAAATATGTAATTTACCACAGCTGGAAGGTGCTGGAAAACCTTGAAAATTAACCTTGAAAAGTGCTTGAGTTTGATTTTGTTGAAGGTGTAGAAACAGTGAATTTAGTGGAGCAGCTTGATTGTGACTCTGTTGTCTTTGTCTCCTGTGCAGCCCGTATGTTATTGGGACCATGAACCAGGGAGTTTCCACCTCTCCTAACCTCGAGCTACACCACAACTTCAGGTTGGTGTCACACACTTAAACCACCACCACCTTATTAACTTACACAGAAATATCACTGTTTGGACCGTTGGCGCTGTCTCTGAAAATACTGTGATAATGTTCCACAGAAAAAATGAAAACAAGCTCTTCTTGTCAGATCATGTGTTTGATTTGAGTTGTGTGTCAACATGTTGTTCCTCACAGATTGTAAACTAAAGGCATTCTTCCACAGGGACTGCTGTAATTACATCTCTTGGATAATTAGCCTTGTTAAATGAAAATGAATAGACTATAATGCATGTTCTGAGTGAGGAAACATTTCTGCTTGGCATGTTTGACTACCTCGTGATTTGGCAAATACAAAGTCATTAGGGAAAGCTAACCATGGACCAGACATTAATTTAATTTGAATCTATTATAGTAAAGTAAAAAAAAGTCCAAAACTCTTTATTCTGATGCTAAAAATCATCATCGCTGCTTTGATGAGACATCTAGTTTAACGTCCAGCTGATTTATTAGCTCCTCCGCTTCTGATTCACCATTGATCATCTGTCCTGGCGTAGGTGGGTGCTGTGCACCAACCACACGGAGCCGGTCAAAGGTTTCCTGGGCCGTTTCCTGCGGCGGAAGCTGATAGAGACGGAGATCGATAAGAACATGCGCAGCAATGACCTGATTAAGATCATTGACTGGATCCCCAAGACCTGGCAGCACCTCAACGGCTTCCTGGAGGCACACAGCTCCTCCGATGTCACCATAGGTCAGTGTCTCACACACACACACACACACACACAGACGTATATACAATCTCTTCTTCTGTCTTGTCTGTATGGAGTCTAACTTGAGCTGATGTCTGCTGTCTGCAGCTGATTATTAGTGATTGAAACATTTAAACCTTGTTTACACATCATTTTAAAATGAATTTTGGTGATCCAAACACAAGTGGACGGCTGAGACGCACCGTCATTCCCACCTGTGTCTATTATGCTTCATGTTTTGAGAACCAACATACATGTCACTTATTCTTGAGAACTGTGACAGAATCGTATTTTGAGGGGGGTTTGATTTTTACTCTTCAATTATGCCGTGAAAATATGTTACATCTTCGACAGGGATTGTCCACTTGTGATCTGATCACCTAAGACACGTTTTAAAACCAAGTGTAAACATGGTCTGTGAGCAAGTGAGTGAGTGTGGTGATCCTGTTTCATGCTCTTGTGCCTCCACGCTTTTGCAACATGTGTGTGTGTCAAGTGTCTTTGGTCCTCTATCGTCCTTCTCACCAACACTCCAATCCTCGTGGCTCTTTTGTGCCTCCAGGCCCCCGTCTCTTCCTGTCCTGTCCCATGGATGTAGAAGGCTCTCGTGTTTGGTTCACTGACCTGTGGAACTACTCTCTGGTGCCCTACCTGCTGGAGGCTGTCAGGGAAGGGCTGCAGGTACGTCCTGGAAAAATACATGGAATGAACTGAGGAGTTTTTTTCCCTGTGACTTTAATTGTCACTGTCATTTAAAAGTAAACTGTGCATTATTCTGCTCAGAAAGACATTACTCACAGTAATGAAAAGTAACTAAGTTAATTTACTCAAGTACAGTTCTGAAGTACCTCTCAGGAAAGATTAAATCGAAAGCAACTGGACTTGTTCAAAAGTTCTGGACGAATGAGAACATTCACGGACTTCTGAAGTACCTGTCTTTTACAAAAGTATTTCCATTTTATATTCCCTTATACTTTACTTCACTCCACTTTTTACTCCACTACATTTATTTGACAGTTGTAGTTACTTTTCAGATTAAGATTCCATCTTGATAGCATTAAAGTACTGCTTACGTAACAATGATCCAGTAATATAAGACAGTACTGACGGGGATCATTCTACAGAAAGCATACTTTTACATTTAATACTTAAAGTACATTTAGTGGCCAGTACTTCTGTACTTTTACTTTTACCTACATGTACCAGAATGCATTGCACGCAAGCTTCTGATGCCCACACCCCTGTTGCTGTGTATCACCATCCTAGCCTACAGCTATTACAAAAACAAAAAAAAGGAGACAAAAATATTCTTTCTAGCACACCTCCTGGCTACCCAGAGGTGGAGACTACAAATCCAAGGTGAAACGGCCTGTAGTTCCTCCTTAACACCAGCGACATCACTGTGACATCACTGGATACAGGAAGAACAACAGATTTTGCAGCAGGAGAACTCAGCTTTCTCTATCAGTATAGCAGCACTGAGGGGTTTATTGCTTCAATTGACTACATTTACCATCAACACTGATTGGACATCTACATGAAATGTGCCTAATTTTCCCTTTACGTCAGTCGGCCCTTTTCTTCATGCACCACTGAGACTGGTACAGCTGTTTAAATGATCCGAGACGAGTAATGAAACTGAGAAGATAATGATAATCACCACACTCTGATTTTTATTTCGCTTCACACAACTCTCTGGCACATCACAAAATACCCATATATGAATATATATCATATACATCATTCACACCTCCTCTGCCTCCCTGTCACGCCTGCAGCTCTACGGCAAAAGAGCAGCATGGGAGGATCCGTCCAAGTGGGTGAACGACACGTATCCCTGGAACGCCGCCGCACTGCAGCAGGAGGGCCAGTCGCTGCTCCAGCTGAGGCCGGAGGATGTGGGATATGACGGCTACAGCTCGTCCAAGGAGGGAGCCTCGTCCAAGCAGGTGTCTCAGAGTGACACAGAGGGAGACCCACTGGTGAGGAAGACAAAACGATTGTAGCTATTATTCTGTAACATTTAGGAGCTTCTGGCATTTGTAGCATTGAGGCTGTGTTGTACCAGCATGGATTACTTTTTAAACCAGATTCAATCATGATTTAACTTTAAATAATGTTAAATTTAAACACCAGCTTAAAATGAAGAAAGATTAAATTTACCTCTTAACTTCTCTTTACACCTCAATTAAGTTTTTACTCTAAGCCTAGATTAAATTCAATTCTGTTGCTAGCTAGCAAACAATAACTTTATTCTTTGACCTTTTAGCTAGATTGCAATAATATAACGCCTTTTTAGCTAGATAGCGAAACTTTTTAAAAACTTTTTTAGCTAGCAAGCAAACAATGTGACGTTTTGTAAACACTTTAGCTAGCTAGCAAATAATAAGATGTTTCTTAGCCAGCTAGGAAACAATATAATTTTTTTCTTTACTTTTTAGCTAACTACCAAACAATGCAACATTTTGTCAAGGAATACAGAGCAGCCAAAAGTTAACATCCTGATTAAAAGTAATCTTAGATTAAATTAATCTTTGTTGATGCAACCCAGTCTAAGACACGTGACAACACAGGAGAACATGAAGCGACTTTAAAGTTAATTCAAATCAAACAGAAGTAGTAAAGAACAGGCTTCGTTCTCCACATGGGAACTGTGTTCCAAACTAAATGATTTTATTCTATAAATCTGATATATATCCATATACATGATGGTGCTGATTCATAAAGATTCAATTCAAGGATGCTTGTTTCCATAGAAACCTTGGATGAGTGTTACCTTGGCTTTTTCCAAGCAGAAAATACAATAAATGGAGGTAGTAAAGTAGTTAGGTGTTATTGGCTCCTGAACACAAGCTCTGTGCACACACACACACACACACACACACACACAAGGAGGATGAACTATTATGGGATGGGAGAGAGAGAGAGAGAGAGAGAGAGAGAGATTAATTTCCATTTGGTGGGTTATTGCAGCCCAAGAGGAATTAAAGGGTAGTCATCCAAAAACAACTGGCTTGATTTAGCAAGTGTGTGCGTGTATGTGTGTGTGCGTGTGTGTGTGTCTGTCCAGGCGAGACCAGTTTAAACGCAGGTGTTCCGAGCCTCATTTTAGGAACACTTGAAGCAGTGCACCATATGCAGCAGCTCCTCTGCATTATTTAGTCCATTAGCTCAGTTGCAGGGATGAGGAGGTCTGCAGTTTTATTGTAGCGGTTTTAAAGTGCTCTTCACTGCATATAGAGTGTAAAGACAAAGTTTTGAGCTATTAGACTCAGGTCTTGGTTTAGGCCTTTTAAGTATGGCGGTTGATCCTCTCACTAGGTGTTTTTTCGATGATACAAACAGGAAGAAAGGTCAGAGGGAGAGCTACGAGAGACATCTGGTAGCCAGCAGTTCTGTTTAGGGCTGGTTATTGTTTAAAAATTACAAAACCAGTGCCAATACCGGCATGTTTAAAGTGCTAGTATTGTCCTTAAATGTATGTACCTGCCAGCTATTCCTGCTGGCCAATCACATGTCACATTTAACTGAAGAATGCTTGCAGTTATTGGCTATGAGCAAAACCATACCAGTAGTCATTTCCTTCTAGATCTGGGTACAGAAAGAGTTGAGTGCAGGTATCACTTGACTGGAGAAGTTTCGATACGGCTTGGTACTGGCTTATTTTGGTCAATACCATAAATGTATCCACTGATACCCAGCCCACGCTCCTGCACACTTAGAAGGCCTAAGTTATTCACCAGGAAGTAGATGCGTAATTGATATAATTGCTTTCAGGGCTGTGTAGTGTTTAAAGGTAGGTCTTATCACTGCTGTGCTGATGATATTCAATTATGCTATATTAAATAGTCTCTTATAAATTGCTTAGTTAAACTGTCTCTTTTACATGATTGCCTGAATGCTGTCAAAACTGTATGGTTGGTAATTACAGCTTAATGTGCCCCTGCCAGTCTGGGCTCCGCCTTCTTTTCATCTGTTGAATCCACACTCTCACATTAAAGGTGTCACTTTCGACCAGACGCTGTCGCTTTGACCAGAATACTTTCATTTGTTCCTGTTGTTCCAATTCACAACTTTTGTCTGCCCAGCATTAGATATCTACATCTAGGTCTAGGTCCTCTGGTCAGGGTCTGTTCTTGCTCTGCTCACTCCAGGCTTAAAGGTATACTATGCAGGATTTTCCTGAAAGAAGAAATATGTATAGATTAGTACAGTCCCTTACAATCAAAGTTTTTGGACGATGCCCAGCCCTACTGTCCAATAAACGGGCTACTTTGAGTCATGTGACTTTTGTTACAAGTCCCAGGTCCCTCGTATAACTGCGTAGAATTAACCTAAACAAACCAAATGCAGCAAAGCAATAAACTTCAAGTTTATTTAAGGTCTTCCTTTTTGTTTGTGTGTTGCGTTTTCAGATGAACATGCTGCTACGGCTACAGGAGGCGGCTAACTACTCGAGCACGCAGAGCTGCGACAGCGACAGCACCAGTCACCATGACGACCAGCTGGACTCCTCGCTGGAGTCGGCGCTATGAGACCAAGAGCTGAGCTGAGAGACGGCGACCCCTCGGAACGCCTGAGAGCCTTTGAACCTCAGTCGTGAGCGGACACCCCCGTAGTGCAGAGATGTACAATATATGAAAAGTTTTAGTATCCAAAATGTTATACCCACCAACTATAAGAATATTTTACATAACAATGGTGCAATATTAAATCAGATTATTATATGTTGTAGAGCCAACTTGATTCAAACAATCACACAAGTTGGATTCATGATATTTTAAACACATTAAGGTCAGACGGACCTTTTTGAATGGCTGTATGACATTTTACAATACAACTTTTCATATATGTGTAGGGGGGACGTGTCTGATCGGGGACAGCAGTCCCTGTCCCTAGTTCAAGGAGTAAATCACGTGTGCTCAGCCACGACGAGCCACAGATCGCTCCGTTGTTTTAACGCTGGGCGTCGATCCCACAAAGAGTCCGAGAAAAGAGAAAGCCAAGAGTCAGACATCGTGACAAAACTGGATTTTTTTTCTTTTTCTTATTTTTAAAAAATCCCAGAATATATCTTCAGATGTTTACAACGGGGTGGCAAGGTTCTATTGTTTATGTCTTTCCTTGTTTACAGAGGTGCTTCTCACAGACACACACATTCATACAAATGCACTTAAACAAAGGCAGCAGGAGGATGCCGTCCTTTAATCAGAGGCTTTAATTGGTTCAAGCCCCCATGTGACCAACAATCCAGCCTGCCAAAGTGTCCTTGAGCGAGGCACTAGGGACCCTGACCTCTGACCCTGAGGGATGCATGTAAGAAGAGAATGGATGAGAGCTCCTGCATCATACTTCCATTCCTTTTTGGGTGAAAACAAACACTCTACTTTGACTGGTGGTCAGTACAAATTTCTGGCCAGTTAGCTGAGCAATTAATGTACGTCTTTGCCAATCAACAACTAACTGGTTGCATAGAAAAAAGATAAAGAAACGGGGGTTCTTCTGTCACTTTTAATATCATTAAGACACTTTATTTAGCTGTTTTGGTGCTGTTGAACCAAACTCCATTCAAAAAGTAGGTGTTTTAAGGTAGAAACAAAAAGTCCCACCAGCACTAAGACTCTTTACTGATTCACTCTGATCTACAGACACAATTGGAGCATGTCAGTAAGATGTTTGACTAACCTGTGGTGCAGTGCCACTGACATGCATACTGACTGCTTGTATCCACCCAAAGGGGGGGTGTGGTTGTAGGACGTGACACATGGCTGCCCTCATCCATACTTTAGAGTGTTTTCAGGGGATGTAACGCCCTCTAGTGGTCACAATGGAGGCTCTCACCTTTTAGAAAGCAGTGGCTGTTTCTTTTCATACAGATCAGATTCATCACACATCCATCAGATTGACTCTGCTTCTTTAACGTCTGACAGAGTCAACAACCTAGATGTTTAACTGAACTGGCTCCTCACAAGTTAGTATTTTAGAGTAGAGCGTAGGGCTAAGGGACACTTTTTCTGTCTCATTGTTTACCACTTTATCACCTTTTTTGGGTGTCTTTGCCTTTACAGAACATAAAGACAATTCTGCACCTCCAAGATTGCACCAGATGTGGTTGATTTGAGACATTTGCAAAGCCTCTACAGCCCTACAAGTATTACATTTTCCAAACACACACACACACACACACACGGCTCACAACCCGTCAGCTGAGCCCCTGTGGTGCTGGTCCCCTGCCCTGAGCCTCCGTCCTCAGTGTCAGGCACTGCCAAGCCGCTCCTCGCTGCCCCCGCATGCCAACAACAAGCACAACGAAAGAAAGCGCATTGTCTGTGTGTCATCCAGCCACATTGCTACTGTGAAGAAGAAAATGGACAAGTGCCAACGTTTCCCTTTGATTTACTGCCAAATGCGCACACACGCAACCGTACACCCACAGAGACTTTAGACCACAATGCACAGCTGACCATGGTTGTACACTTAGATTAAGTTGTTCTGCCTCACAGCCTGTTGTCACTCCTTTAGCTGAGAATGCATCCATGAGAGCAGCAGCAGGCAGCGCCCTCTGTGGGTCATCACAGAACTGGATCAGTTGACCGTTCACTAAACCCCTCCGTGGAGCAGTGATTGTCCAATCATTAGCAACTGAAATTCAGTACAGCACGTCTGTCAAGCTTTGGATTTCTCAACATGTCGAAGCCATGTGCATGCAGCCACTCAGCTAAAGAGTTGGAGGATGGTGGCCTCTTTACCCTTTCCAAAACCAAAAACACAAGAGCAAAAGTACAAGGATACATAAGTGAAATAGTGTCTAAAGTTAGCTGCAAATGTTAGCATGATTGGTTTACTAGCTTACATCAATCATTAGGTGGATAGTAAGCTAGATTTTGCTAACAATAGCTACCTCAAGATCTATACGTCACTTTCACAAGAAAAGGAGAAGAAAGAAAGATGACTGAACAGTTCGCTCACCTGTTATTAAAGCACAGAGCAAAATTGGGCGGGAAAAGGTCAATTACAAGAACAGTTCATAAATTCCACATAGCACCTTTCAAAAGTCAGCCAGAGACAGCATTTCGAACAAACTCATGGAGCTAACGCTAGCTTGATTAGATAGTTAGCTAAAGCTGGTGAAAGATAACAAAACTGATGCCCATCTGCTATAACTGAAAAGCTTGCTTTTATTAAACTTAATACATCCATCTGAACTCAAATACCTATTGTTAAAAAAAAATTACTACTAATTTTGAGTCAGATATGCTACATAGGTATGAGAAAGGAAAGACTGACAGGCGTAGCGACAGTTACTAAGAAGGGGCAGGGATTAGTTAACGGTCAAATAGCTGAGTTCCTGTGACATTCGCATTAATCTGCGTGGAGAACCAAGTGTGTGGGGTTTGCTGCAACATAGAAATTCAGAAAGTACGGGGAAAGCACTTCAACAGATATGAATCAGAGCTATGACACTGTTTGATCAGTTATCAAAATATTAGTAGTATTGAATTGAATGATGCAAGCCGACATTTGATAGGCTCGTTCAGCATCTGCAACCATGAGGTACCAAAAAAAGAACCCAAAGTCTTTTCAAATAGGTGTTAAACCAGATCAGCCCAAGAAGAGCTGAATACGGGAACAATGATACTGGTGCTTTCTCACTGCCTTAAATGTGCAAAAGTTTGGGAGGTGTCCTCTGCTCCCATCGTGAGAAGAAGAGATGTTGAATGATGATGATGATGATGATGATGATGATGATGATGATGATCTGCTTCCTGCTACGTCAAAAAGAAGCTGCTTGTAGTCGGAAAAAGAGCCTCTTTTGTTTTTTTGTTGCTCCCTCTTTCTTCCTCCAAACCGCCCCTTCTTGTTTCTGACAGTTAAAAGTATAAAAGAGTTGATGCTGTATTTGAATTTAGAACTGACCAATATTGTAAAAAAAAAACATTTAAAAAAAGGGGTGGGGTCTTTTTTAAGTTGTAGTTTTTTCTGCCCAGTTGAGCTGGGCTCACTTGAACTGACAGGAGCACAACCAAACCGTTTTTGGGTTTTCTAGCCTGATGAGCATGTTTTGAAGCTTTTTAAAAGGGGATGCATTGAGAAGAGACCTTTATCGTTAACGTATGCGTGTATCGGACGGAAGCCATTTTTGAATTTTGATTGTCCTCTCTTTGTTTAAATGAGTGGGTTGGTTTTGCACACTTCGAGGTGGGGGGTGGGTTGTAAATACTTAAGTCTTGCACAGTGAATCAAAGATGCATTCTGCCCTGTTGATGTTACAAATATGCTTAACCCGCTGAGTAAATTATTGTAAAACAGAGAGAAAAAAAAAAAGAAATGCAAAAACTCAAACACGCTGTCAGAAACAGGTGTGTGTCGTGTGGTGATTGGATGTTTTGCCTATGCAGGAGGCATACGGTGTACAGTAAGAAGTTTTTAACTCACTAAAAATCACAGACCGCGAACAAAAAGTAGGCACTTTTCCGGTATTTCCCCCCATCCTGCCATGGTATTCTCCGAATTCCTCTCCGTCTTTAGGAAGCACTTCCTCTCCGGACGTTTTAACCCGAGCTTACCGCCACGTTAGGCTTGCCGCGCTGCCCGAGGCACCGAAGCTGACCCAACACCGTACTGTATACATTTACCAACAATCCAACAGGTGCTACTGGTCAGTCAAACCCCATCAGAGACCAAGAAGTCATGTTCCTCAGGACAATCCTATCCTCTACAATCCTACCTGTGCTCAGCTTCGCGGTTGTCTCCGCAGCCAAGCCTCTGATGGTTCGCTGTATCCGGCCAGCCTTGTGTATGCAAGGGTGCGTAGTTGCATGATAACGGGGTAGTAGTCACCGTGGTAACAGGTCGCTGCTCCTTACCGTATCAAACCTGAGCGTAGATGTCCCAACAGTTCACCCTCTACACTCCCGTCGTAGGCCATTAGTTCCCGAGCTAGCCGACCGTCGACACACTTCGTTAACAGTGTACACACCATAGTGTTGATGATCAACTGGTAATTTTTCCCACTTTACACTTTGCAGTTACATCTCAGTTGAAGACCATAGCATTTAAACTCTGGTTTGAGAGAAAGTTTTTCTTCTTTTTGGGTGAAACATTTGTCCTTAAATGTTTTATATTTTGTACATTTGTATGTAACATATCATGTAAATAGACAGAGACAGTGATTTAACTCATCTGGAGGATTTTGTAGTCTTTGTAAAGCCCTAATAAATGGTATTTGGTGTCACACGAGCAAACAACATGCTGAGTTTTTGTCTTCAATGTGGGTGTTTTGGTGAGTTTATGGCGCGGGGGGTAATGCTGTATACCTTTTTAATTGTTTTAAAATTATTTTAGCATTGTCTACCTTTTTTAGTTCTGTCTTTTAAAGGACTTTGGAAAAGTTTTCCATAAAGTTTATTATTATTAAAAATTATATATATTGTTGTATATGACATCATTAGATTATTAATAATGAAGCTGGTACTGATTTTTGGTGAGATATTTGATCACAGACATTTGAAGTATGATCTTGACTTCAAAAAAAGATGAAAGCCACTGGTTTAATCTTGAACAATGTGATGCATTTTAAAATCTTCTTATATGACTGACCGTGTAAAAATCTTCATCTTAAAAGTAACTAGTAATTAAAGCTGCCAAATAAATGTACTAGAAAGTACAATATTTCCCTCTGAAATGCAGCACAAAATGGAAATACTGAGGTAAATTACACGTCCCTAAAAATTATACTTCAGAACAGAACTTGAGTAAAGGCGTTTTAGTGTTTAATTTCCACCACTGAGATAATGATGGTGCCAAGTGATATGACTTCAGCCAAAGTGAGTGATACATGGGTGAAATTCACTGCCAATGTGCCAATGCAGCCCTGTTTTAAGTGTTGTGATCCCATTTGTTTAACCCAGTCCATATAGAGAAACCTTTTTTTCCCCAAGTAAATACATACAGACATGTATGAACAAATAGATGTGAAAATAAGTATATATAAATAATAAATATCACATTTATTTATTCTTTTATTTATTATTCTCTATATTTCCACATTTATTTTCATATTCTTTTAAAAAAAATAGATTTATTCTTTTTTAAACTAATAAATGGCGTGGAACTGATGTAAGATAGATAGGGCAATATTATTGAGTGAGGCAGTGACTGCTAAAGCCCAGGGGTGATGTCTGTCTTACATCTAGTGTTTATAATACAAATAAAATAAAAACAAAACAAACAAACCAAAAAAGTAATTACATATATCTCTCACAGAGAGCTAGAGTGTGTGGACTAAGATGTTAATTTAATTTAAAGTGTCCAAAGTCACATGTTTAATAAAAGACGTAAATAGAGCTTTCAAAATGCGTTATAGGAACCTATCGTCGGATGGATTTTATTTTGAAGGACAGCAGGACATATGTGCGTTCTCTTCCGGATAGCTCGCGCAGCTGCAGCCTAAGCAAAGATGGGAGCAGGGGCAACTCCCGTGACGGAGTCACAAGACGACTCAAAAATGTTTAAATATAAAGCAGATTCTGTGTCTTTACCGAAACACTCCTACTGGTTTGACTTCTGGGCGTTCGTGGCCTTTGACATCGTGTTTTTTCTCTTCATGTACTTCGTTGTCCCGTAAAGAAAGGTAAGTGGAGAAGTTTCGAGCTAACGCTTTGTAATGAGAGGGCGGCTACGGAAGTTAGCGAAATTAGTCTGGTTAACGCACTGAGAAGAAATGTGTAATTTAAGTTGCATTCTTAAGTTACCACTTTTCCAAGTGTCATTGACAAAACTGGACTTAAGTTAAACTAATCAAAGCACAGAAGCTATAATTCCTGACCTATGTAACCTAACTTATAACTACTGTTGCCTCTTATGTGGGTTTGCCTGTTCAAATATTAGTTGAAGATAAAACCTGCTAGCCATCAGGCGTAACTACAGTGCTAACTTAATAACAGTGCAAACACTTTCAGCTTGCTATCATGTAAGACTAAAAAAAGCACTAAGTCATCGCTTTTGAGAAGCTTGACAAGCAAATCAATGGATTTTTTGCTTGGAAAATTACCCAAACGATATCTGCGGGGGACACTTTTTTAAATTTTTTTAAAATCATGTAAACATGTAATCCCGATCCTGCCAAACTGACATAAGGATTTTGTAATCCATTCTTACCCAGAGTCCAATTTTGATGTTAAAAATCAGGATTATTCTGATCAGCATTGAATCAAGGTGGATGTAGAGACATGTACAGTAGGGCTCATGGGATGTATTTAATCATTCTCTTAATTAATTTCCTGCGCACTTAAGTAACACAGATCGCGTCAAAACTGTATCTGTTATAAATTGTATAATTAACCAGTAGATCATCATTTCCAGTTAGAACACCAATTAAAATCCAAGCTGTTATTATGGAAAAAATTATTTGGTGCAAAAACGTACTTTTCCCGAAAGTGCAACATAAGTCTCACCTGTATCATCCAAATATAAATGTAAATACTGTCTGGGATAGCAAAAAAAGGGATTACAAAATCTGGATAGCCACCCCCACCCGATTCAGTCATTTGGGCCAGTATTGGACTGATACTGATGCAGAGTATCAGATCAGCTCCCCCCTAATCTCATTACAGATAATGTTATTTAAGTACTTACATACTTACAGACACTATTATCAAGGTGTTCCCTGCAGTCCATATTGACACAGTACCCATTACAAAGTAGCCATGTCAGGTTATCTTATTGAATTATTCGTTACATGAGTTCTAAAATAGTCATTATGAATCATATTGATAAAGTTCTGATATATCATTTAACAAGAAAGTAATAATTTTAGCTGTAATTCAGTATGCCATGGAAATGTTCATATAAACTTACCCTGATTGAGACTTTTCTGTGCCTGTGTTGCAGATTTAAAATGTGATTACTTGTTTTAAAACTTTTGTTCAAGGATTGTCCCCTGGACTCTGGAGCATGAAGTCATGGAGTGCTTCTCCTGTCCTGCTGTCAGGAATGCTAACCATTTTCTACATGTGACATCCCGCTTTGATATCTGAGATTTGAACCACAGAGCACCTTCCCACGATGTCTGCAGAGCTCCTTACCTCGGCGACCTGATGCCAGCTGCTGTGGACTGTCGTTTTGTATGGATCACAGAATGTACATGTACATGAATGGATGTACAGTCTATGGGATGGATTCACATTGGGAGGAGATAAATTACAAGTATTTCTATTGAAAAGTGCAATGGCTTGATCAGGACTTGATTATAGCAAAAATAACCTGTAGGGCATTCTGTCTTTAAGAGGTCTAGTTTTATGTCTTAATTTTACTTATTATCCTGCTCAACAGAGAAGAGTCTCCCATCTGGAAATGAATGTTTTGTCCTAATAAGCCATTTGATCCAGTTTGGTGGGTTGGGGGACTATGATCACAGCAGAGAAACAAGATTTTATTTGCACACCATGAAGAACAATGTGAAGAGGAGTATCATTCCAGCACACTAAACTCTTTGAGTGTTTGCACATGGAAAATACTGCAAATAAAGAGGGTTGTATACCTGCCACAGGCTGATCTCTGTTACTATATAAAACTACTTAAATACAGTATGAAGTATTAATACACTGTCCATCTGATAGACATTATCAAGGTAATTTGTTTGTAATGCAACACAGGGTTGCACAACAAAAGAGACTTTGTGGTCCTTTAATGTTACACATGGAACATACCTATATACAGCTGATTAAATTTAGAATAGAATAGGATATATAAATTGAAATAAAACAATACATAGTTATTTATTTATATACATATACATTTAAACGCTAATTATGAAGGATATAAACATTTAGTGCTACCTACTGTGTTGCTGCCCACACAAATGACATCGTTTTATTTCCTTTCAATGTGATTTACACTAACATTAAAAATAAAATGGCTTGCATATCCTTTTTGACTTTTATCAACAAATACTGAGTAATCTTTACGTTCTCCATATTATCAGCTGGTGCTGTTTATGAGAAGTACTTATATACTGCTTCAATGTATGCTTGCTAAACTTGCTGTATACGTTGTGCATGATGTAATACTTTTATTTTGAAAACAGTTTTACTACACGTGTTTCCGCTTTGTAAGGAACTAACTACATATGTTCTGCAGCCTTATGACAGTTTAAGTGACTTTTATGAGAGACGTTACAGTATGTTAATGATGGATACGACTGGCAGTTCCCGTCAAGTGGAAAATACAGGTCCGTTTTATTGTAATGTTTAATAATGTCGCAGCTAGCTGTCCTGTATTGGCTTGTGTCGTTAGCTCGTAGCCCCCAAGCTAACAGCAGCTAACTTGCATCATGTAAACCGAGCAAAACATGGAATAAAAGCAACAGTAGCTTCATATAAGAACTTGAGCATCATTCTTAATACATTATATGATCAAACTTCCTCTGTGAAGCTGTAAACCAGTTTCTGGTAAGCTTCCCCCTGTTTGGCCATAACTGCAGCTAGCTAAGCTAAATCAACTCAGTGATACAAGGAGTTGTTTTCTTGTTTGCACATGATGTGTGAGAGGAATTTCCTGTTGCAGAACATTATATGGCCTGTACATCGTTGACATATTAAGATATAATATTAATAAATTAAAAAAAAAACAAAAACAAGAAAACCCTCAAGCAATGCAGGGGACTAGAAGAGCTGTGTTTTATTTTCACAACAGGTGTCAACACTTGTAAACTGTGATACACCAAAGCTATTGTGGAAACACTACATGATAACAGGCGTTTTTCCTTTTATCCTGTCAATACAGTGGTGGAAAGAGTACTGCAAATCTCCATTCAAGTATGAGTACTGGGACATTAGTTAAGTATCACTTAACCCAAAGTAAAACTGTTGATATTAAAACTACTTAAGTATTAAGTATTCTTATCAAACATTACTGAGCATCAGTGACCTTTCAACTGTTGATGTGTAATTCATTATAAATAGTAAGTATAGATGCAGTCCAGTGCAGGAGGTTACCCAATGACCTATTGAAGGCTGATTTTTGTCCTTAAGTGCCTGTGACTTAAAGGAGCAGTAAGTGATTTTTGAGAAATACAAGTCATTCACAGGTCATCAAATACTGACTCTTTGGGTTGGGGGATGGGAGTATACTGGTCTATTATGCAGATGTTTTTTTTATTGTGCAGATGTTTGTTTTTGTTTTTGTTTATTTGTTTTATAGGTAACATTTTATGTACATGTTAATTATTGAAAATAGCAGCAAAAATTCACTGTTTCAGTGCACTGATGTCATTTTGGACAATAAAATTTGTTGTTAAACTGTAAATGATCCTGCTTCCATTACATATCTTTGTCACATGTTTGATAAGCACATTTTAGGGATCATTACAATATTGGCAGATAGATCGATATGGATTTTTTTACTTCTTTATATTGTTATCAGCATTGACCCACAAAATTCAGTATCCGCTGGCCTCGACTTGAGAGCCACCAACCCGAAGTGTCAGTATTTGACAACCTGGTAATGAGACTCAACAATCAACTTGATTAAACTGTGGTTAGAAAATCTAGCCTGTGATGGGAGATTTTGGCCAAAGTCTGAAAACAGAGCCAAGAGGAGGTGAAAAAGTCTAGTTTTCTCTCAGACCACTTAAATTACTTAATACTGAAAGGTTGTTCTGGAACTTTTGTCTAGTGAAGCCAAAAATAAACTGCCTAACCCAGCCTTAAGTGCTTAACCTCCTAAATAGTCACACCTCAAACTGTGGACAAGGAAATGTTTATTTTACAGGAAAATGTGCACACAGGTATAATAACTGGAATGTAACAAGAAGACACTTGTTTGTGTGTCTGTGTTTGTGCAGACATATTCCTGCCGTTGTCATCCTTAAGGCTGCTGATCCCTCCTCTGCGGCTGCTCTCTGCAGCCATGTGGCAGGTGGCTCAGCGCAGAGAGGTCCTCGATTATGAAAAGCTCGACGAGTTTGTGACGCTGGTGACGGCAACAGTTCCCGACCTGCTCAGTCCGAAGCAACGAGGCAAACTGCTTCTTCGACTGAGAGCGAAAGTGAGCAGCAGTTTTGTATACGATCAGGTTTCAAAAATGTTAATTATAGTACAACCAAAGCACAATTCCAAAAAAGTTGCGTAAAATGTAAATAAAAACAATGCATTGATTTGTAAATCATTTTCAACTAGTACTCAGATGAATACAGTACAAAGACAATATATTTAATGTGCAAACTGATAAACGTTATTGTTTTTTTGTAAATAAATATCATTTCCCACATCTTTCTCTTCAGATTATTCTGGAGTTGTGCAGAAATGAGGAAACAGCCAACATTTTGTGTATCCAGCCTCACCTGGAACGAATCCGTCCACCAGGATACACAGGAGTAAGTGAGAGCAGTGTTTTCACACTTACCTAGTTACAGTTCTTGAAGAGACGGGTGAAAACATGTCAGATGGAGCATTGATGTGCTTATATTGTTTGGTCCCAGCAGTGACAGTGATGGTGTCTTTCAGAGTGGAGATGCAGAGGTGGATGCAGAGGAGGCCATTTTTGTGGAGCTCATCCATACACTGCTGAAAGAGCCCGCAGAGAGGCAACACTTCTACCAGGCAAGTAGTTTAATATCACCCACCTGTCATTTTAAAGAGTCTTTTTGTAACTACGTCTCATCACAGTTGAGTAACGGTAACTTTTTACTTCCCAGGAGGTTTTTCCGACTGAGTACGGCCTCAGCTACGACACAGACATGCAGCTCCTTGTGTGGGAGCTTCTCTCTAAACTGGAGAAACTGCTACCAGTTCCAGACCTCAGTAAGGTAGGAAATAACATCACACAACAGCAGCTGCGACTCCTAGAAAATATTTGGTGAACAAAGTTGGAAACAGTGTAACGAAACTGACTGAAGTTGAAAGCTTATCCTGAAGCCATAATCATAGAAAAAAATGTATAATATAAACAGGTCTGATTGTTTGGTTGTTTTTAGCAAATAGACTTCTATAAATGTAATCAAACGGGCAGCTCACCCAAAAATCAAATCTGTCAGCCATAGAGATGTGTGACTTCGCTCCACTATAATGCGACTAAACAGCCCTTGGCTTGTTGTGCGCAAAAGAGCCAAAAAACAACAACAACAAACAAACAAACAAAAAAAACACACAAATTCAGATTCAAACCTTTTTTTCTCTTCCAAAAATCATGACTGGGTTACTCAAGATAATTCTTAGACCTTGCTGTGAGCAGTTTCATGAAGGAACTACTTCCTAACTGCAGTATAATCCACCAGAACTACTTTCTTTTCTAGTAGAAAGAAAGTAGTTCCTAAATGAAACTCCTCACAACAAGGCCTTGAGTAACGTTGCCGTGATTTTTAGAGAGAGACGCTGTTTTGAATTTTTCACATGGGATTTTGTTGTGCTTTAAGCCAAGTGCCATTTAGTCTCATTATATTGGAGAGAAGGCAGACATCTCTATGGCTGATATCTCCAAAATCTAAATGGATAAATAGCACTACAGGAAAGGAAAAAAATGTCATTCTTTTGTATGTACAGCCAGAAATTATCATTGGATTTTTAAATTTCCGATGGTCCTTGAACGAATCATGTGGAAATATAACCAAACCTAAACACTCATTAAAGTTTCGACAAAAATAAACTGTTTGGACTAAACCAGATCCTGTAAAAAGGGTTCAGTTCTGTACTCAGGCAGGTTGCATTTATACAGAGCAGAGAAGACAAGGATGCCTGCTTTATAGAGGCTGGAAAATTGTAAATAGTTTAATATGTTTAGTCCAGCTGCTACAATTAATCAGTTATTAATCGACTATCAATAGCCCACTATTTTATCAATTAATTGTTTTGAGTCTAATTTTAACAGTTTCTCAAAAATGATTTAGATTTTCAGGTTTCTGTACTATTCTGTGACAGTTAAGTGAATATCTTTGGGTTGTGGACAAAACAAGACATTTGGGGACGTCACCTTTGGTTTTGGGAAACGCTGATCAACACCACCATTTTTTCACCACTGTATGTGGACCAAACAAACAATAGAGAAAATAACTGACAGATTTTTTAATAATCATTCCAGGAGTTATATATTGCAGTGAAAAATGAGCCCACAGTGAGAAAAAATGTGACAGGAGCAAAAAAAACCTCCCAGAAACTCAGTGGGTTAATAACATAATGTATGATATGTTGTTGTGTATGTATGTATGTATGTATGTATCATGTAAAAAATGAATATTGACAAACATACCTTTATCTGCCTAAAAATCCAATATTGTTCAATCCATGCTCACTAATAGCTTCAGTACAGATTAGTAGTAGTAGGACAGTGGTGTCAGTATTACAGTCATGCTGGAAGAAATCTTACATGTTAAGTGTGAACTAAGCTTTGATTTGTCACGTCTCACTCTGAACTGACTCTATGATCACTTTGGGCAAGAAGCACCTTATTCCTGGCTGACATGTTTGTTTTTGTCCATGAACAGACGGTCTCATGGCTGACCTCAGCCCCCTCTGTACTGAGGGACTGCGTACAAGTCCTCTCCAGTCCTGACGACCTGACGTCTCTCCTGCAGCACCACAAAAGCCTCGAGCACCTTGGATCACAAGGTAAAGCAGCTGTGTCTTAAGCCCCCTTTCTCATCCACATAATCCAGGCCTGCTGTGTAAGACCAGAAAAAAACAGACCAGGGTAAAAACCAAAGATGTTTCTTGGTAAATATGAAGTTGTAAGCATCTTTTGCAGGATAATACAACAATGTGTATCTTTCCATATAGCAGTAGGGCTTAATTTATGTTATTTATGTTTTTTTTATGTATAGCTATGATAAGACTGTCAAAATGTTATAGTGCCTTCGAGTGTATTTCTGTCATAGATGATATATGTCTCTGCAATAAAAATAACATTAACAGAGAAAAATATTAAAGTTTGAAGGAGCTATCAGCTGCAGCATCTACATGTGTTGCCTTTGCCACAGCAAGCAAGCGTTGCTGGCTGAAACACAACACTGAAGACAGTTTTATTGTGCGGATGGAGAGCTGTTTAAAAAATGACTAGTTTGGACACAATTTAAAAATTAGCCAGCTCATTGGTGTCGTATGGGAGAAGAAGGAACATGTGAAGGCCAGAAGCCTCAGTCTCAACCTGTTGAACACAGCAGTGTTGCGGATGAAAGGGATTTTAAATTTCTGTGCAACAACACAACAAACTGTTGCCTGTCTTCCAGAGAAAGTCAAACAGCGTCCTATATTTTCTGTCTTGCAAAGGTACCAGTGTGGAGATGTCCAGCCAGGTGTTTGCCTGTTCAGTGTGCCCATTCTTCCACACAGAGGAGTCCTTCTTGCTGCAGCACATTGAGCACAGTCACCCTAAAGAGTACAGCAAGCTGCAGAGGGCTGCAGAGACAGCTGAGGCCCCCAAAAAGAAGATCCAGCGACCTGAGTTCCCAAAGCCTTTCCCCATCCATGACAGGCCCAACCCTCACACGTGCCCGGACTGCGGCAGAGCTTTCACGCGCGCCATGGACGTGACTCGTCACCAGCGGACGCACACAAACGAGCGCCCTTACACCTGTGAGGAATGTGGCAAGGGCTTCAAGAACTCTTGGGATCTGACCAGACATCGGCGCATTCACACCGGGGAGCGGCCCTTCCTCTGCTCACAGTGTGGCAAACGGTTCACGCAGATGGGGCTGCTCAAGCTGCACTTCGAACGAAGCGCCTGCAGCCAGGCTTGCCACCCTCCCCACTATATTGCGACCGAGGTGGTAATAGCAGAGGAGACGTCAGAGAAGGGCAGCGGCGAGTACAAATGCCAGAAATGTGGCGAGAGCTTCGGCAGCATCCTGGAGCGGCTGAGGCACCGGCAGAGCCACGTGTCGAGGCGTCAGTTCAAATGCTCCCTGTGCGAGAAGATATACAGCAGGGCCTCGGACCTCAAGAGACACCAGATGAAACACACGGGCGAGCGGCCGTTTGCGTGCGAGTGTGGGAAAAGCTTCACGCACGTGTGGCTCCTGAACAAGCACCGGCAGATCCACACCAGGGAGCGTCCGTACCCCTGTGCAGAGTGCGGGAAGAGCTTCACACAGCTCCAGATCCTCAACAGGCACCTGCTGACTCACAACGGCCAGCGGCCTTTCCAGTGCTCACACTGCGAGAAGAGTTTCGCCCAGCTGGCCAGCCTCACACGCCACGAACGAATCCACACGGGCGAGAGGCCGTACCCGTGCAGCACCTGCGAGAAGACGTTCCTCACGCACGGAGAGCTGGTGCGGCACCAGCGCAGCCACAGTAACTTCAGGCCGTTCAGCTGCTCACAGTGCCCCAAGAGCTTCAAAACCAAACGCGCTCAGACAGAACACCTCAACACGCACACGGGAGAGCGGCCGTTCACATGCGCCCGCTGCGGGAAGAGGTTCGCCAAGTCGACCTCGCTTGTCCGGCACAATCTGACTCACACGGGGGAACGGCCCCACCAATGCTCCCAGTGCGGGAAGACCTTCCTCACCTCTGGCGAGCTCCTCCTCCACAAACGGATCCACACAGGAGAAAAGCCATACCCCTGCTCCTACTGCGAGAGGAGGTTCAGGTGCTCCTCCGACCTCAACATGCACATCCGGACGCACACCGGGGAGAAGCCGCACAGCTGCTTGTTCTGTAAGAAGAGCTTCTCTACGTCCACAAGGCTGAAGAGACACATGCGCACACACATGGAGAAGGGCATCGTTGTGGAATCGCTCAGTCTCTCAGCTGACAGCTAATGATGGATTTGTTAGAAGATTATTGTCATTTCTTTGTCATTAAAAATAAAGACTTTCTTTGATCATTTTTGTTTTTTATTACATTGATGCTCTGTTGCATGAAAACCATCTCTGAGAAACTATAGTTCTGTCTGGTTTGTTAAACACAGACAGAACACATTTTTGGTAACATGACACGCCAGATGGTTTGCAGCACATAACCATCTGGGAAGTTGTCCTTAGAAACTTTTTGGAAAAGGGCAAGCACTTAAAAAAAAAAAAAACACTTGGCAGTTTGATTGGATTAACCATCTTGCTATCATGTCTCACACTGGCTTCAACCAATCAGATCAAACTGCCAAAGCCGGTGTAAAGGCGGACCCCCCCTATTGCTAGTATGTGTTACTAATGTTAATTAGGATCATAATTCTCGATCTCTTTCAACAGCCAGAGTAATAAAGTGCTCTGGGTCAGAGGTTCACAACCTCCTTGGCTTGTGACCCTTTAAAATGAAGCATTGTCTCCATGAGATCTATCTTACACATATGAACGCTAACCACTGCTGCCCTCTGGTGGTCAAGCCAGAGTTTTTTTATTACAGTTTTTCAACAGGATCTTAAAAAGTCTAAAAATCCAGTAATCTGTTATTATTATGAAGTTGCAGTAACTCCAGTCTCACTTTTAAATGTGTTTTTTGTGGGAAAAAAAAAAATATATCGATCCCACTAACAACCACAAAATGAAATAAGCATTAAACCAATAACTGCTCATGCAAACTGTGCATGTGCTGTTTTTGCCATGAATTTGAAATACATCTTCAATTGGATTGGTAATGGTTTTGAAAAGCTCTTCAAAAGTCTTTATGAAACCTGCAGAAACACTATTTTTATTCATAATTCCTATCAATGATAATGGGTACAACGATAGATAAAAATTTGACAATTTCCCCCAATCTAATACAGCTATGTGTGCATTATTAAAAGAGAAATAAAGCAGATATTTAAAAGTAATGCAAAAGTTGCTTTCCCTGGTAACAAGTTACTTTATTTTTCATGGGGGGGGGTGGGGTGTGTGTGTGTAAAAATTTCCATTAATTAGCTGGAAAAATACAAATATTAGACAAATTTCAATAAAATTCCCTAAAATCACCTCAGGGCTTGTCAGATTTAATTTTCGACCTGACAGGGGTCTGACCCCAGGGACACAGACAGAACCAGCTTCTTTAAAATGATTCGAAATGAGCGAACCCAGTCTAGAACTGTGAGAGGTAGAGAACAATCACCTCAGGGCAGAGAAACAGTGGAAGGAGAGCATGACATGTTACCAACCAGTTGACCAGAGGTGGCAAAAGTATACACATTCTTTACTCAAGCAGAGGTACAGATACTTGTGTAAAGAATTAAAAGACTCTGGTAAAAGTAGAAGTACTGATTCAACTTCTGAACTCAAGTAAAAGTGAAAAAGTACAGACTGAAATGTACTCAGAGTATAAAAGTATAAAGTAACTAACTGAATCTCACCTTTTCTGTTTCATCTTGTTACATAATTTTAATCATTTTACATAGTTTTTGTCTCGGTGCATCTTTTAAGTTGGTTTTTTGTCTTTTTATGTCTCTTACATCTTTTTTGCCTTGTCACATCTTTTATGTAATTTTTGTATTGTAACATCTTCGTTTTGTTGTTATGTCTTTTGTGTTGTTTTGTTTTATGTTGTTTTTGTCTCGTTTTGTCTTTTTTGTCATGTCGTTTTTGTTGTTTCATATTTTATGTTGTTTATTCTTGTTACGCCTTACCTCGTTTGTGTCTTGTTAGATCTTGTTTGATCTCGTTACGTCTTCTATGTCGTTTGTGCCTCATTACATAAAATGCATTCAAACTTAAGTAACGAGTAAGGAGTAGAAAGTACAGATATTGGTGTTAAACTGTATATTGTAAAAGTAAAAAGTTGTCAGAAAAATAAATACTCATGTAAAGTACAGATCCTTGAAAAATACTTAATTACAGTAAGAAGGTATTTGCACCCACCTCTGCAGTTGACTTCAAACATTATACAGTCTTTCAGGATTTAAGTTTTAGTTTATACTGAAAATCAATCTGTGATTAAATGTTTTTTAACAAAAAACAATGGGGAGGAGACAAAGATGGTAGATAACATTTAAGGTTGTAGTAAGGACATTTCAGGAGGTAAATGATCAAAGAGCTAAGAGAGGAGGTGGGGAATCTGAAGGACAGTGTGGGAAAAGTGATAAAGCCGAGCAAAGTCAAAGAGCAGGACAGAAGCAGAGAAGGAAGGACAATGGGAGCTCCAGGGAGGAACAGGACCAGAAAAGAGGCCAAACTGTCCATGGAGGGGCCGAAGAAAATGAAGATTCATAGAGGTGATGAGAGCAGAGAGGCTGAGGCAGAAAGTCAAGCCTCCGGTTTAGAGAAGCAGGAGGAACAGAAAATGAAGAACGAGGTAAAGGAAATCCAAATGATCAGACACAAAGCTGTGGAAAGGTGGGCGAACAAAACACAGAAGAGGAACAGCGGAGAGGGGTCCCAAAGATCTGTCAAAAAGGGAGAGAAGGCCAGTGATCAACCTGTGGCACTGGAGGAGGCCTGCTCAGATATTCAAGGTGAGTTTTCCCTGTATGACTTATTGTGATTGTCACCTGGGCATTCATTTATTTGTGTGGTGTAGTGTTGATAACCTGTCATGTCAATATTAAAACAGCAGTGTCAGATGCTCAGGCTTTGTATGCTTCCTCTCCACTGTGTAACTGATTACAGGCGGCAGTGTAACCTGATTAAAGGTCTTATGGGATGTTGCATTCAACAAAACAATGAGGTTAAGCACAGGATGTGTTTAATCCACTCAAGACTGAATATGCAAGAACCTGTGAACTGAGGTAGTTACAACACAACTTCAGGGCGGATTTTCTCCTCTGATCCATCCATTGTGGCTCTTCTAATCTTTTGTATCATCAAATTTAGAACTAGAACACTTAGTTAATTAATCATTTAGTTGTCACCTACTAAATTGATGGCCAACTATTTTAATCAATCTTTCAATTTCCTTTATTCCTCTACTCTATCACAATAAGCCGATATCTCTATATTTACATAAACTGATACTGTTTTTTTAATGGACCTTTTTTAAGTGGCTAAAATATGTTTTGTTGCTGACACTCCTTAAAATCAACTGAGAAATAAAAGTGTTAGTGTTTTTTATCCAGAAAAAATTGCAGCTCCCTCTGTATTTGCACGCCAGTGTTGTCCAGTCCAATATGGTGGCGATGCTGATATACAATCCAAAGGCCAATACAAGCTGACTGCCATCTACTGTAGGTAATACACCAACTGTGGATAAATACCTCATACAACCCTATTTCAAAAAAAGCCCAACTATCCCTTTAATGTGACTGTCTCATCTGAACAGAATAGGTGTAATATTTGGTGTACAGTTTATGACACTTGTATAAAAGGTATCTGAACTTTTATTTTTCTCCATTTTGCCCTTTTCACAGCTTTTAATGGGACATGGGAGTAACACAATAATATGTTGCTGTATTTATTTATAAATTATAAAATTAGCAAAACCGATAGTGGCTTGTATATAAAATGTCTGCTTTTTAAAGAAAAAAATCATTGTCATCCCGATACAGCCCTGTTACCACGTGGTTATCACATGGCTTATCATTATCGTATGAGTCAAATATTAACATTCCCTCCAAGTTTCCCGCCGGACCGCTTATCTGCAGGGACTTCCTGTCCCACCCACATTCTCGTGTCGCTTCCGGGTGGCCACACAGACTCCTCCAGCCGCGAGCCGTCGTTCTCTGAACGTTGTAAACAAAAGTTACTAAACGGTTTAGCCCCCGCGACACATTGAACGAAAAGACATGCATATCAAAACAGGTAAGTTTGTACAACTTTGTGACTTCTCGGACTAAAATTCCTCACTTTGAGACGTGTTATTCTGTTGTCTTGCCGTCGGTGTTAGCACCCAAGCTAGCGGTATCGCTAGCAGCCTGCTCGCCGCTTTGAATGGGGGTTACGAAACTTTGACTTCGGCTAACATGCTAGCCAGCTAATTTCATGATAAGGAAAAAAAATAAGCCATCCCATCGACGACAGCTCTTATTGTTGAGAGATTGTTTAAGTATATTCATCATGGTGTAATGGCAGATACATATATAAAACCGTCGAGTTGAATTGGCCGCACCATG
Source organism: Lutjanus campechanus (assembly GCA_027495735.1). Taxonomy (NCBI): domain Eukaryota; kingdom Metazoa; phylum Chordata; class Actinopteri; order Lutjaniformes; family Lutjanidae; genus Lutjanus; species Lutjanus campechanus. The sequence continues at coordinate 18,293 of JAJHUR010093400.1, read as the reverse complement.
ACGCTGCTAATTAAAGTTTGCTAACACCGGTGCCGCCTCGTAGCTTCTTGCTGTCTTGTTAGCTGCCAGCACCGCACACACCAACCAGAGTGTTGATCTCCAAAGAGACTCTAATAAAGTAGCCAAGTTAGTCTTTTAGCTAAAGTCTGGTGAGTCTGTACGGTCAACTAGTTTCTCGAAATTTCTCTTATGGTGCTGGAGACGGTCTCCCTGTATTGGTAAACTACCTCATCAGGTTTTTTTAAAATGTGGCGCTGTGGAGCGGGCACGCCGTTCAGGCCGTGTGTATACATGTCTTTATCATATCAGGTGTTACACCTAAATGTGTGACTATTCAAGTTCTGTAAGCCCAGAAAACACCTGTTGTGAGTTTCATCCCTATTGTCAGCAGTTGGCATGTCCTTTAAAGACAATAAGCAGTATCTATGTGCCATGTGGACTGAAAACGGCTCCACTAGAATTAAAATAAGTCACCCGCCCCGTCAGTACCTTTCTTTTGTTACAACGAGCCATCAAGTCTGGCTGAATGACATGATTGATTGTGTAATACAAGAGCAGAGATATGTGGTGGCAGAGATTGAAAGCTGTTACAGGCGCTAGCCAGTAAGACTTACTAAGCTATTTCAGTAATTGTACATTTACTTTAAATACTAATGTAAACTAGACTTTCAACGGTTAATTATGAACTTAATCGCCAACTATTTTGATTTTTTGATTTTTATTTGATTTTTTTTTTTTTTTAAGAAAAAGTCTCTTGATTCCAACTTCTTAGGTTCTTTTGGCTGTGACATTTGACATTTGAAGTCTGGGCTTTGGGAAACATCAATCAACATTTTCACAATTTTCTGACATTCTATAGGCAAACAACCATTAATCCATCAAACAAGATGAAAGTGAATGGAAATAATGGTTAGTGGCAGCACCATGTACATTCTGGACCGAAAACGGTTCAATTGGAATTAAAATAATTCACCCCCCCTGTCAATACTCGGTTAACCAACCTCTCTTTTGTTACAGTGACTGTGTTTACATGCACTCAATATAACTATTTTTGCCCATAATATGATAAAGATATTATTTCCGCTTAGCTGTTTACATGCTAATGAAAATTGATATTTCTGTTTACAAGCAGCGAGGCATTCTCTGAATATGGACATTTCTTTGTGTCAAAATAGGATTCTTTAAAAGTTTTCTGGTGTTTTCACCTTCTTAAAAAGGTCAGCACTGCATTATTTGTTCTATTCAAAAACCTGTTGATATCAAATGTTTAAAAGTAAGGGAGTTTTTTCTCCCTTTGACCAAAAATCTGCAAGTTTCTTTTGCACACATTTCTACTCCAGCTTTGCAAACTGTTAGTTGCTAGTTGGTTCGTTTATAGCATAGAGCTAACTGTAAATAAACAAGAGGCCATGTGTCACAAACTGAGACATATTCTGTATTTGCTGTTTACAGGTCTAAAGGACGCTCCTAATCAGAATATCAGAAATCAGAATAGTACCAGCATATCCCACGTCTTAATCAGCATATGCTCCAGTCAGAGTAAGGCCCAATTCAGAATATCCAACAGGAATATGCTGTTTACATGACCTGTATAAAATTCAGAATATTGCCATATTCTTAATAATAGTGGAACATTGGTGTGCATGTAAACTTAGCCAGTGAGCAATCAAGTGTGACTGAATGACAGGAATGATTGATTGTGTAATTCCAGAGCAGATATATATGCTGACAGAGATTGAAAGCAGTGACGGCTGTAGCCAGTAAGACTTCCTAAGGTATTCCAGTAATTATACACATTCTGTAAATGGTAACATAAACCAAATATAGGCTGGCAAGTTCCGGTGACTATTGATTTATTGACATATAGTCTTTAAAATGTCGGAAAATAGTGAGAAATCTCCAAGTTACTTATTTTGTCAAATTAATAGCTCAAAAATTATTCAAAGCATTTACTTTTCCATTTAAAGTGACATAAACAAGAAAGAATTAAGCAAATGACCACATTTTGTGTAGCCAGAACGAAATATTGACAGACAGTTTTGCTTGATGAGGTTCATTGGTTGGATAGCCCGCATTGCAGGAAAGTGGCTCATCAAAATTATGGTGGTTAATTGTCTTTCGAATTAACAATATGGCTGAAAAAATTATCACAAAGTGTTTCAATGATGTCAATATTGATAATAGTTTAATAATTTAACCACTTTATTTATCAAGGCACATGGATAATAATAAATTGGCTACACTGGTTAGCTGACCTGTCCTTGTGTATTAGCAATTTCCTCACCTTTCTCCCTTAAAGCTGTTTCTGTTGTGTCACATGTTGATGGTGCAGCTGAAAAACACACCTGATAAATGATTGGCTGTTTGTGTGTCACTCGTAGCACGCTGCATTATCAAGAGATATGACAGGCTTTTTATGAGCTGGGGCATATTCATTGTGCATTTACATGAAATTATTTAAGAGCTTCCTTATTGCTGTTGATGAAGGCTGTGTTTTTGTTCTATTGCCCACACCTGCTGTCATTTGACCGACTGATCACTAAATGTTTCAGTGTTACAATAGTCGACTCAATTGACAATTCTTCTACTATCAGCAGAACTCCATATGAGGTGTTTTTCTCCAGCTGGCCCGTCCTCTTAATTTAGCACCGGGTCATCTTGTTCTTTTCTGCACGACTTGGCAAATTGACAGCAATAAAAGCAACTGCTGTTCAGCCTTAACTCAACTGACACAGTGAAGTCATGTGAAAATGTGTCATCCACCACTGATGTTTGCTTATATGAAACAGCCAATTGCACAGATCCTTTCTGAACCAGCACCAAGTGAACAATCTTGGAATGTGAAGCACCTGTTTGGACTCAGTGTGCTGAGCTCATCGTTAAGATGGTAATGTAAGGATGTTGAGAAATGAGCAGAATGTAACAATTGCACCTCCAAAAATGAGTGCCGCAGTCAAAACAGTGAGTTGGAGCCATATACTGTATATCAAGTAGTTTGAGATCCTGCTTAATATACGATCGATGCTTGAAGTGAGTTGTTTCCCCCGCGTCTCCTCCTCCCCAGACTCAAGGAAGCCTTGGCATGCTGCAGGAGTGCAACACAAGCACAACAGTATAATTTGATGATAACAAGTAAGGGCGAGTCCTTTGCTGATCAGCTGTTTTTAACTGTCAGTTGTTTGTCAATGTAAAGCTAAGCCAATTATCCTGATAACAAAAGCCCGCTGCTCTGGAAATACACAGTTGGAGTTAAGTAGCGGGCTGCCTTAGTGCCTCCATTACATATTGCAAAATTTAACTGCCATATTTAAATATCAGTGGTACTGAATGGGTGTATTCATTAATGTTATTCTACAGTGAGCTCAGTGATTTATTTGGCTAATTTCATATGCCAACAGCACACCACAAGATAGAGGCAAAATGACAACACATTAGGGATGCAAATTATCGAGTAATTCATTAATCGATAGTTGTTTAATCTTATCGATCGATGATCGATTAATTGATAAGCAGCAATTTTTCTGAGAAGCTGAATTTCCCTCTGAATCAATAGGTTCCTTTCTACAAAAATGCTATCTTTCTTATGAAAGAAAATGCAAATCATATTCCTTAATAAAAGATTTATTCTTAACAGCAGGGAACAACACATTCACAAATCTCTTCAGTGTTGCCAACTCTTCAGTAAGGAAAGTAGCTATTGGCTGTCCTAAAAGTCGCTAGAAGTCGCCA
>JAJHUR010093400.1:0-14438 GCA_027495735.1 Lutjanus campechanus | reverse complement strand
TCCCGCGTGTGCGTCAAGGACGTCTGGCGTCAAGCGCGCCCTCATGCGGGCTGGCGGGGAATTACGGGTTCAAAATGCAATTAATTGCAATTAATTTATTTTAATCGAGTAATTTCTTATCGACAATTAATTGATAATCGATTAATTGTTTGCATCCCTACAACACATATTGAAAGATCAAGTATTGAAGAGTAATTTCCACTATAGTTTTGATTTTGTTCATAAATAATGTTTTTTGGCTACATTCTAAAGAGGATGTAAATTTAGCCTTTTCTGTATTGGCCACAGAGCAAACAGGCTGGTCATGCCCATTTCAAAAGCCATTTACAGGCCACAGGAGGGGAGTGGAGACAAAATAAAAATGACTGAGACCCAAAAGATTAGAGATTTGAGTAGAACAAGTCTGCATTAAGATTTTTAAAATACATCAACAGCTAATGAAGTGGGCTTATTTGGAACACTCACAGGCTTAAAAGGGTATGTTAGATTCCCACTGAGTGCATGCTAATCCTTTGATGTGTTTTGACAAAAAATACAATAATGTTAGAAATTGGTTGAAATGAATTATTGACACATCAAATGAGAGATTAGCGTTTTATTTTAACTAAAAGATTCTGGCTTAAATTAAGGCAGTATATATTAAAAATGTCTGAAACGTGGATTTGGTTTGCTTTATAGGGCAGTTTACCCTGTGATTGTCTGATATGATACGTAGATATGAGTGTAAACAGTATTTGACAGATGCTTGACAGACATGTGACAACATTTCTTTCAGGTACATGGGAAGCCAGCAACACTGTGTGTGAGTCCGATACCCTGTGTGACCCAGCAGGCCTTGTTTCAGCCACCAACTCTGAGCCACATATCCGCAACCGCCGCCTGTCTCCTGGCTCAGGCAACTGTGGAGGCGGTGGAGGAGGAGGCTGCATCTCCGGAGGTGACCAACTGCCCAGACAGCTTTCCCCCGAAAGCGACCTGATCACACCCGGCCACACGCACACCTTCAGCTTCCGCAGGGAAAAAGAACGCAAGGGCCAGCAGCACAAAGGCCGCAGCCTCCGCAGGGAAAGTCAGAAGGGGCTCAGCCGAGCGAGCGAGCGGCCACAGAAGGTTAACCAGAAGGAGAGGTGGGTGGAGGACAGTCTGTCGCTGCTCAAGCCCCCGCCCGCCTTCCCGGTGCAGGACAGCCCCGCCAAGCTGCAGCCCGCTGTCAGCTACGCCTCCAAGGTGAAGGCGGGGCCGGCAAGCGGAGCGCTGGAGGAGGACCGCCCCGCCATCGGCGTGCTGCTACAGAACCAGTGGGGTCTCAGTTTCATCAGTGAAGCGAGGCCGGCCACAGAGGGCTCCAGCACCGGACCTGCCACCAACACCCTCCCCCCACAGCCCACAGACACCGAACTGACAGCAGACCTACAGATCGAGACAGTTCTCACAATCCAGCCTCCCGAAGAAACACCTACTCCAGTCGCTACCTCCGTCACCCCCACCGCACGTCCTGAGGTGGACGAGAGCAACGGGAAGCTGCTGCTTAGCTGTCGCCATCTAGTGGAGGCGTTGAACTATCACAGTCGAGGTGAGGGCTGAGAGGAGATTTGAGGACTGCACGATGCCACATTTCTGTTTTAAAGGGACGGATCACCCCAAAAATCAAACGTATTCTTTTTTTCTCCTTGCCTGTAGTGCTATTTAGTCATCTAGATAGTTTTGGTGTGAGTTGCAGAGTTATAGAGTTATCTGCCATAGGATCTACTTTCTTTCTAGTAGAAAAGAAAGTAGTTCCAACATGAAACTGCCCAAAAAGGTCTGAATTATCTTGTATAATCTTGTATGGGTCATGATTTCTGCAAAGACACACTGTCATTTCAAATATTTATTTATTTATTGGCACTTTGAGCACTTTTGAGTGCCATTTAGTCCCATTATATTGGAGAGAAGGTAGTTAATTAATGGCTGGTACTTCTAAAACTTTGCAACGCACACCAAAAAAATCTAAACGAATAAACAGCACCACAGGCCAGAACAAAATATGTATTCCCGATTTTGGGTTGAACTGTCCCTTTTTAATGTTATTTCAGTTCATTAAATCTAATGGTCTCTCTTTTTCCCCCTCTCTCTCCTCAGAATGGAACGCAATCTGTAACAAACAGAAAAAAGGTGAGTTGACTGAAACAGTAAACCTGTCAGTCGTCATGCCACTTCTTTGGAAAAACGGTGGCATTTGAACTGTTGTGAAATAAGAAATGTGAACATGTTATGACAGTACATTGTGTCTATTTTGGAAACCACTTCGTTACGTTTGTCACTCTTGGTGCATTAGGTAGATCTGTTCTCCTTTTAAAATAGTCAAGTGGCTCCTTAGAAGTTAAAGGAATATTTCTCATTATTTGAAGTGTTGTATGGGGTATTTATTGATAGCCAGTGTATTAACTACAGTAGATGGTAGTTGGCAAGCCTCCACTTTGGAGAATCAGCAGAAGTACCAGCATGGAGCTAAGTAATATACTGCAGATGAACAGATGGAGGCAGCGCTAGGGCATTTCTCCTTATGGAGTGTGGCTATTTGGAGAGAGCTTTGTTTGGCTTCTCTATCGGCAGTTGCCTGTCAGAAATGGCTGTGTGATGGTTAAGTAAAGCAGTGAAAATATTGTAAATATAGTGTACACTTAAACTTTTTTTTTTGGTGGTAAACTTCTCCAACTGCTGGTGGCTTCTCATCCTCCATCTACTGTAGGTAATACACTGAATACATGGAGAAGTACCTCACACAACCCTACATCAAATAATAAGAACAATGCCTTAAGTTGAGGTTGTTCACGACTTCTGTCTAATTATAAATTGAGTTTCCCAAAATATGAAGAAAATATGTAAATATAAATAGGGTTCATATAAAGTCTTGAAAGTTTGGAAAATGCCTAATTTTAAATTATGTTTTCATGATTAGAAATGTGCTTGAATTTAGATGTACTTCTTGAAAAATGATTGATTTTCATTATAATCTGGATTCGTAGCTATTAATTATACAGTGTTCAGCTGGAGCAAGGCTGAAGAATCCAAGATGGTAAACAATCGAATGGCATCAGCAGTAATTATTGATTGGACGTGTGTATTATGCATCGTTGTTTCAAACGTCTCCTTCTGACATTGTTTTCTTTTTTTCCCCCCAGTTCCAAAAAAAGTGGTCTGGTACAAGGACACCCAGGAGCACCCAGCCTAGCAGTGTGAGAAGCCCAAAGCATATATAAACACACAACACACACCTACATGCACATGAAAACACATAAAGATGGACACATTTTTGAGTCCTGTTCACACACACTGCACTCAGGATGATGTCTTCACGCAAAGCCACACTGAGACACTTTGGACTAACTCCTTTGAGATCTTACAGCAATGGACTTTTTTAACGCCTTACAGAAAGCCTGCCTTAATTAATCAGACCTGTTTTCATCGCCTCATGACCATTTTTAGCTTGTATGTATAGAGCTGGTCGGTCTTTCTTTCTTTCTTTTTTTTTAAACAACAATCTCTGAGGAGCTGTAATTTAATTTTTTTCCCCCCCTTCGAAAGCTGCAGTTTTATCAAACTTTTTTTTGTGTCCTCTGTAAAGCGAGCGGTCAATCAAGCACTTTGTTTAAAAAAAAGAAAGAATCCGTTGTGACCAATCCCTGTGTGCGAGAAACCCTCACCAGAGTGATTTATCTCCTCCCCCCTCCCTTGTCCATTACAAACAGAAGAATGTCCGTCTTGTACCTGCTTGAGTTTTATGGTTAATGTATGCAGAGGACTTGTGTTTCCGTGTCTTCAGTTTACAGAGGGGTGTAGTCAAAGGCACAGTAGAGTTCACCCTTTACCCCGTCACATCTTAATGCTGTGTTCCTTTTTTTTTGTTTTTATTTGGTTCCCTAATTGGGTGAATGATACTCATGAATCCATAAGGGATCTCACCATGTTCAGTATGTTGATTTTTGAAAAGAAACTTTATTGAGTAAAAATAAATTTACACTGGAGAAAGAGGAGGAATGTAAGTGAACAGTATTGCTTAATAAAAATGAATAAACTTGATGAGTTCCACCTTTAGTCTGTTTCTGTTTATTAGTTCAGATTTAACCAAATTCCCTCAACAATTACAAGTGCATGAAAACAACAGAAAGATGTTTGCAACTGAACAAAAACAGTAAATCTTTGTCACCAAATCATAGTGGCAGAGATTTTTACAGGGAGAAGCTGCACTAAATAGTTGAAATACAGAAGCACTGAAAAACTGAAGTTGCTCCCGATTTCACCATCAAATTGTCCGAATTTGTTTTCCTCCACCGGCCAGAAGATGTTGTGTAGCAGGCTGTACGTCACCAGAAACATTAGCAGGTAGCATAATGAAAAAATACCTCTCACTGCTGGTATGTCCTGCCACCGAAGAGCAAAGTTGCCTTGAACTGTAAGGCAGGTGAGCAGCTTAAGAAAAATAGTTAATTTTCCCGCTGCTGAAAAGTGTCCCTTCAGAAGTTGTGCACCAACATGTTGCTCAGTTAGTCTCTCCACGTCACCTCCACCTCATCTGTTCTGTACCTACAACAGAAGAAATTAACATGTCAATATGGACACAACGAGGAATAACTATGGAAGCCATTTCTGCTAATGTAGCAGTGGCAAATGAGTACAGCAGTCCAAATAAAAAGTTGGAGCCATAGAGTGTATATTAAACAGGCTGAAATCCTGTTTAATATACACTGTGGTTACAGGGAGTTGTTTCCCTCCTACCCAGAATTGGGGAAGCTTGTAAATTGACAGTAACAAGCTACAATGAGTCTTCCACTGTAAGTTGATCAGCTGTTCATAACTGTCACTTGTCTGTCAATGTAAAGTTCAGCCTGTTATCCTGAAAACAAAAGCCCACTGCTCTGAAAATACACACTCAGTGGTCGTCTCACTGCCTGCCAGACTCCATTAACATATTGTTCAGTTCAACCGTAATAAACATCTATACCTCCTATCAGATTATTATGATTTCTTAAAAATTAAAACAGACACCTAGTCATTTGGTGACCATCCGGCATTAATGTGAACTCTAACACGAAATGGGCAAACTAAAAGTTAGTCCAGTCCAGATTAGGCATTTCAAAGGGGGATACACAGCTGCAGCGTTGTCAGAGAAGCAGGTATTTCAACTCAATGTGTTTCCTTAATCTCTGATGACATCATGGTCATTTTATGATTTATTACAGTAAATATTACAGATTTCTCATGTTGTGATACAGACTCATTATTGTGAGATAGTAAGGGATGTCAAACTCAGTTTTAATCCTGGGCCACATCAGCATTATGGTTGCCCTCAATGGGCATTTACAATGCAAAGCAATATATAAATGTATCTACTTATTGTATTACATAATAGCCGATGCATTTGTTTATTATAGGTTTTTTTGTAATAGCTTAATTAATAATTAGAGCGAAAAGTACCTTCGGTCCAACTTTCTGGACCAAAACCACAAACAGCCAGTTTTGATTACCAGAGTCACCAACATACCCACAGGCAGACTAATGAGAAGAGCAGAATGTAAAAAGGCGATGGAAGCCAGTAACATGAAGTCTACCTCTGTGTAATCCATGAGTCCTCCAGCTCCGTCACCTGACCGGACCTAAACATCTCCCAGCCGGCCTGTGCGATCATTGCTCCGTTGTCTATGCAGAATCTGTAACACAAAGTGAACACTTTGTTATCTGAACCTGGAACACAATGTTCCTGACTGACTGTTTGAGGAATGCAGCACTGAAAAGACGAGTTTGCTCTTTTCACATTATTTATACAAAGGTTTGATATGGAAATCTTTCTATTGAAGCTTCTCATAGAACATACTGTGTATTACCCCGAGTGTTAACTTTTTTAAAGGACCATACCAGTGTTTTTGCACATCCATTTACAACAACTCAGACAAACTTTACATTCCTGCTAACTGACATTTCACACCATTCTAAACTACCTTAGCATACGATATTCTTGTGATAAACATTTTATGATATGCTGAGTACTGTGATATATTAAAATGTATTACCTTTCTTAAACTGTGAATTAAGTCCCCAAAGAAAAATGTCAACAACTGTTTTATCTAATAAGATAAAGTTTTAGTCTGCAGCAAGTTGACCTACAAATCCCACTTCTCATGATCTCTGCTGACCTCAGCAGAACAAAACAACTCAGCACCATCTAGTGGACTGAAAAAGCAGGTGTTTTTTTATTTTTTATTCTAGTATAAAAAGTTGAATTTGCATTTGAAAGGTGGATGGTTGGAGTCCATGTATTGATAAATTTCCACAAACATCTCAGTATTATGCTGCACAGATTTTTTTACCCTGCCCCTAAACATCACCTTAAAGCGATATTCCAGCCCTAGATGATAATCCACTCAATATGTATTCACCCCTATGCCAATGTGAAGATCGATGTATCGCGAGACTTCGTGTATCTCTTAATGGATGCCCGTGTGAGATACATGAAGTCTTGCGATACTTCCAACGCTGTGTTTACATGCTACCTGGGAGGCTACAGTTGACATTTCTGCTAAAAACATGGTGTAAATGGCATCTTTTGTGGTTAATTTTTAATGTCGCGGCTTGCGGACACTTGGATTACACCACACGAGTAAGATGGAGACATTTTGTGTTTGTTTTGTGTTCTTTTCTTCTTCTTTTTTTTTTTACACTTTATATGTGGTCTCCATTCACTGCCATTGTACTGGATTTGGCTGCAACCCTGTTTTCTGCTGAAACTCTAAAGGATTGTTTTGTGAACTGAAGATCTTCAGCCATCCTCACATCAGCATAGTGGTGAGTACATACTGAGTGAATTATCATCTAGGGGTGGAATATCACTTTAACTTTGACTATAATCAAAGCTGTTTATTCTAATGACATCTCTGATTAATTAATTTATTAATAATAATAAAAAACTCCAACAGTATTTACACCATCATTGGACAGGAAGTCTTTTGTTATAGTCCTGATTTTAATATCGATGAAAGTGAGTGTGGAGCAATTTGTTTACCGTTCATCTGTGGCAAACAGCTTGGCTCCTCTCTCCTTACACATCACCCCCATCATCTCCTGCAGACGAAGGTTACCTGCAGAGGAGACAACAGGTTACGGTCTCTACATGATCAGCTCATACAAGGACAGGTCCCTGCTGATGAGGCTTAAAGGACTCCTTACTGCACCTACTTCACTGTAGTGTCAGTTTTTATTTTGATGGGATGCAGTTATTCCACGAGATATTTTCTTTGGTTTTCCACTTACAAAACACAGGAGGAATTTTTTGTGCAGTTGCTACTCTGCTGACATGACAGCTTCTCTGTACAGTTTGCTGATTATCATGTGCAGGAACAAGATTTGTGTTCTGGTGGGAAGTCATTTCACCGAGGTGGTTGTAAATGGAATAAAAATGGGTAACCTGTTCCTTTAAATGAAGCCTTTGGACTCTTGTGAAATGTACTGAAATCACAGTGCACAATACAATAGTCTTGAGAAACAGTGCTCCTCTATTGAACATTTGTCCCTGATAACCTTGTGAAAATGGCAGCTCTGTCACACTTCAGGACATGTTTCAGGTTTCTGACATTGTAAAGTGGAACTATCTGCACATTTGGCCACGTGATGATGAATTAATTTTGGATGGGATCCCTGATGTACTTACAGCCGACGCCCCCGACGATGAGGACCTCCTGGGAGCCGCAGTGAGCCATGGCCCTCTCTGTGATCTCCACCAGCATGGAGAACAAGGTCTCCTGCAGGGAGGGAGCGGTTAGTGCTGAGCAACACTGACAGTATTTCACATGATTACACCTGCAACAATCACACCATTACTGAATCAGTCCTCTTCTTTGTTGTACATGACAGTCAACCAAACATCTTTGGGTTTGTTGGACGGTAAAAACAATACATTTGAGAAGATGAATATTAGGATTGTTTTAACAGGCATTTTTCCTTTTTTCTGACATTTTAGGGACAAAACAGTGAATCAAGAAAATAATCATGATGTGTTAGACCAAATATCTCAAGATCAAATAGAACAAGCTTCCCAAATATGCCAATCTAAAGGTGAAAGGCATTTGTATGAGGTACTTGTCTACAGTCAGTGTATTACTTACAGTTAATTGCAGAGGACCACCAGCACGGAAGCTAAGCAAAGTACTGTTGTGGACAGTGTCAGCAGCAAAATGTTTTTAGCCCCTTATAGAAAGGTCCATCTAAAAAAAAAAATCAATATCAGTTTACATGTACGCTATATTCAGAATATTTTCACCACTTAACCTTGGCGCCAGACAGCCTCTTTCTCTCACTGAACCAGACTCCATTGGCAAAATCAGTAATTTTACCTCACACAACATGGGAGCTGCTGGTCTACAACTGCCTCAATCTGTTAGCTTATTTGTGTTATTTTCTGACTGAAGTGTTTTAAAAAGGTAGTTCATATTCACTGAAATCACACAATAATACAAACAAACGACCTGATCGAGGCAGCAGTAGACCAGCAACTCCTGTGTTCTGCAAGTTAAAATAACTGTTTTTGCCTTTGGAGGTTGGTTGAGCATGAGAGAGTGATATCTCAGCTTATAAAACAGCAGTTTCCCCTCAGAAAAGGCTGCCTGACAGCAAGATAAAGCAGTGAAAATATTCTAAATATAGCGTACACTTAAACTGATATTGATTTTGTTTTTTGCTTTTTTTTTTAGTGCCTCAAATACCTTTTGTTGCTGACCGTGTCCACATTAGTTCACCGCTTAGCTTCCGTGCTGGTACTCCTCTCTGTTTCTTCAAACTGAAGGCATGTCGACCGCCATCTACTGTAGGCAACACACTGACCACAGATAAGTACATCATTCAACCCCTCTTCAAATGATCCAAACTCTCCCTTTAAGTTGTTTGAACAGTCTTTTTGTTATTTACTGATGTCAACAAAATGCAATGTCTTTAAACTTAAAAAACTGCCTCCACAAGTGCTTCTATAGAGCTTTTTGAACTTAACTGAGGAGCACAGGTCCACCATGTGGGGCAGCACTCTTATTACCTGAAGGGAGAAACACAGGTCCTCTGCTGTACACTGACCAGAGTTCAGCATCTTATGAGAAACCTCCTATGGCAGAAAAAAAAAAGAAAAGCAACGATTGGGATCATGAAGCAAAAGAACAATGAAGTTGTGGACATCAAACTGTAGGCTTGAGTGTCAGTTTCAGGATTTTCTTAATGAACATCTGCACCATGTCAAAAGAAAACAGAGAGGATGGAATCACTGTTTAGATTATAGATAATAACCCTTGTTGTAGTATATTAATATACAATATAAATTAATAGTTCCTCTCACCTCAATGTAGGATAAAATCCCAGAAAATGAGACGTCCATTCCCTTCACTGTGTACGGCAGCTCCACATACTGACTCCCTCTGACAGCAGACAAGGAGCAAAGTGAAAAAGTGTCAAAATGTGAATGACAAAAAAGCAAACGACACATTCCAGAACAGTCCAGTGAAGCTGCTTTACTCACTTTTTGGCCATCTGCTCAATGTTGTAACCTGGACTGGGGTCATTGGAAATCTGAGCAGAGAAACAGATTCAAAGCATTAACACACATCCATCACATGGAGTAAGAGTCAAACAGTCGCTCCGATGAGGCCCAGAATGACACACACCTTTATAACTCGAGCGAACCTGTCCAAACAGTTGCCAACTGCGATGTCGATGGTCTCCCCGAATATTCTGTACCGCCGCTCTGAGTATGCAATAACCTGCACAGGAAGACATGGACAAGAGTCTAATTACATTTGTGCCTAATAAATGTATAACTCAACGTCCGGTAACACTTTTTCCACAGACACCAACCTGTGTGTTGCCTCCACTGACATAAAGCACGGTGGGGTTGTTGGCTTTTGTGATGAGTCGGCCCATCTCGATGTGTCCAATGCAGTGGTTTACACCGAGGAGCGGCTTCCCCCAAAGCTGTGCGACTGTACGGGCCACAAGAGCCACCGTCACCAAGGGGGCACCCATACCAGGACCTGAGACAGAGGAAGAAGAGGGACTGTTTGTCACATTAGAGTGAGAAAAGATGATATCCTTTGTTTGAGTGAGAACATCAGATCTGTCTGTGATCAGTAGTGGAAGACGTACTCACATCTTTTACTGAAGTAGTAATAGCAGTCTTGTGTAATAATACTAGGACTGTCCCTGACTTTGATTTTCTGTCGTGGAATTAGATTTGTCCATCCTACATGAATAATCGATGATTCATACGTTTTTGTTTGTTTTTTTTACAGCGCGGTGGGTCGCACCAAATTCCTACATGAGTATATTTTACCAGTTAGACTCAATTTTAATGCCTTTCTTCCTCATCTGTGATGTGAAAATACCAGATTTTCACACAGTCAGAGAAACTGAAAGTGTGCATCCTCCTATAGTTCATTTATAAAATCAGACCTGTGAATTAAGGATTTATCTTGACCAAACCAGAGCTGGGGGTTTGTTGGGACAGCAGAAAGATGAACCAAGATGTTTTTGGTAAGTTTTATTTAGTTTCTGTAAAGTATGAATGAAGCAATTCTGTGTAAGGCTACATAACATTTCTGACATTAGACACTTGGTTCAAGAATGAAATCTCTTACAATCATTGGGAAAACACTTCCATTCAAAATGTAAAACATACCTGAAATTGGATAAGCACACAAACATGAAACACACACTTAAATGCATCAGTCAGAGTCTTACAGTAGCTACAAACAAACCTCAGGTAAGCTCACCTATCTTGTGAGAATTTTGCAAACATGGAGGCAGTGAGGAGAGCCAGGAAGAGAAAGAGAAGTAGAAAGAGGACAACATTAGGGCCACTTTGGTGGACAGTGTCATACTGTCTGCGTGGAGTTTGACTAGACTAAAAATAAAGACACTTTACCCTATGGCTGAGGCCATGTCACCATGGTAACAACCAGTGCCACCAACTGATCAGAAGTACACAACAACAGAAAAAGGGAAATACATGGCTCATAATTTGTGGTTTGCTAACATTATGAAGAGAGCAAGGATTTCTTTGTGTGCTGTACCATAATTCATGTGTTAAATCTAAGCAATAGTTGAGGTCTATCTTTGTGAAACCAGCCCCTGATGATGAGGAAGGCTGACCAGAAGGTCCACCCAACCTGAGTCCCTGCACAGTAGCATCCATAATACAGGCATTGAGACTGGAGAACAGGTATGTCTTCAACTTTTTACACTAAGCTACCATTATTCTGCATCACAGGACAATACAATATAGTTCTATGCTCCTCAGTGAACAAAAATAGTTATTGAGCTTTAAAGTACATGTACTGTAATGCAGTTTTTAGGTAATGTTGCTGTGTGAAGTATGTACAGTACAAAGACCTAATGACATCATGTTCTTGCATTTTCTACAGAACAGCCAGTCCTCTTGAGGGTAGAAGAGGTCTGTTCACCCATGCACAGTAACTGGACATTGACAATATAGTGCTGGCAAACAATACATTTTTTTAACACTTTGCTGTAATTTTACTGTATTTATTTTGCTTTTATTTATTTTACTGTTTGTTTATGTTTTGTGTACAGTGCAATTGCCTGGTAGCTCCGCTGGCAGAGCATTTGCCCCACGTACTCAGGCTGTGAGTCCTCTGCAGTGGCCCGTGGGTTTGGATCCTGCCTGCAAAGTGTTTTGCTTAAAGTACATCAGTGTGTTTTTGCTACTTGAATTGAGATGGTCTGAGTTGATCATTTTGTAAAAAAAAAAAAAAAGAAAAAAAAAGCATTTTGTGGTTTTGATTTCAGTGCAGTTTCCTTTCAGATGTTTTTGTTCAAAGTGTAGTGTGTGGCGGGTATGTCGGTGGATGTTTGACTCAATGAGCCAAATGTTACGCAACAAGGGGAGGGGAGAAGCGTAAAGGTTTCATAGCAGGTCTGTAAAAACAGTGCTGAATGATGCATTCATGTGTTTATCTCTTTCATGTTGCACTGATAAAGGTGCTGCTGTTTAGATTAATCTATTAAAATACATCATGTTTTATTAGTTGATTTATATTTTGTTGTGTTTTGGAAAATACTAGGATTATTAGGGGCACACATCTTAACTTTATCAACACTTTGTAAATCACTAGGTTCCCCATTTAATCAGGTCCTGATGTATCCCTACTTTTAGACCTAATCCTGGTAAAAGAACAGTTCTCGTCCTCACAAACATTATACTTCTTCTACCAGGTGATGAGCCAGGGTGTTGCGTTACCTTTGGTGTATGCTACACAGTCGATGTCTGCAGGTTTCAGCCCTGCCTGCTCCAGGGCCTCCTTGAGGACAGTCAGGACGACCGCACGGTGGTGCCTGGCCGTGTCGCTCGGCATGAACCCTGATGGGTGAAGTAACAAGCTGTCATCATCATAACACAAGACTGTTAGAGAAGAGAAGTGAAAATGACATTAGAGCTTTGGTAGAGATATAACTTGCCTTGACCAGGAGGGGTAATGTAGGTCCGTCTGGGATTGGACAGCACTTCACCATCTCTGATGATTCCTATGCCGATCTTATTGGCACTGCCCTCAAATCCAATTACTACAGTCATGGCAGCTGAAAAGCAATTTGTAGGAGAGAGAGACGTGATGTGCAGTGAAGAATAGTGCATTCTGCCTTTAACAAGAAGCTTATTGTTACTGCAATACAGTGTCTGTTTAAAAGTTTATTTCCCTTTAATTACTTGCCTATTTCAGACAAAGAAATTTATAACAATAATAAAAAATAAAAATACACACGGTCAAAATTAAGCCAAAACTTGGGAGATATTAAAGCAGCCTTCCTATCTAACTCAAAGGTGGGCTGACTGAGTTATTGGCTGCTACCTTTGTTGAAAATTGTTTTTGAATTTTTGCGCTGACTTTCCAATATTAGTGAAAATATGAAATGAAAATATGATTTCAAAAATGTACTAAATTAGTCTTGTGTAGCACACCTATTTTGTTTGCCGATGTGCAATTAATGTATTTTGCATAAATATCTGAATAGTTGTAGTTTGAACAGAATAAGTGAATACTTTTTTTCAATAGCTTGTGACTCAGTAACTCAATACTGATCAATACCAAATACAAATAAGACACACCTCTTTTTATTGCATTTTACTGCTTATTCTATTTTATATAATATTTTTGACCCACCTGCTGGTACCTGTTCACTAGTTCTTTTCCTTCACCATTCTTGTCTTTTATGTCTTTTATAAAAAAAAAAAAAAATTAAATAAAGCCATGAGTGGGAGAAGTCTGTGGTTAAGTGACAATAACCACGTTTGTGGTTTCAACTTGTGTCACTGAGGAAGTCCATATTTCGAGCCTCCTCTTGACTCACTTGAGTTCAGATGTTTGGAAGAAACTTCCACATCATGCAGAGGCAACATCACCTCATGTTAAGTTGATGAAATGTGTTGATTTATTTGCTTTCCAGGACAAAATGACTGAAGCCTTTTTCTCAAAAATAAAAATAATTATGAACAGCTGCTTACAATGTAAATACAAAACAATTTTAATACTTCAGATTAATTTTAAGGGATAGTTCAGATTATTTGATGTAGGGTATTATGAGGCATTTATCAATAGTCAGTATTGTATCTAGTTAAAAAAAGGTCCACCTTAAAAAATCCAATATTAGTTTAAGTTTATGCTATATTTGCTTTACCCTGCCTTCTGACAGCCTTTTTTGATGGGAAAGCACTGTTATATAAACCAAATATCATTGTCAGCAGAAAACCAGCAACCCTGTAAGGCAAAATTATTGAATTTTGCCTATGGAGTTTGGCTGGTTTGGAAAAAGTTATTTTTGGTTATCACCAGTTTCCTGTGGGAAAAGGTTGCTGGTTGATCTCAAAGTTTCTTGATATCATACCGGACTGTGATGATATCTATTACATTGTTAATTATTTTTATTTTACTTTATAAAAAGGACTGCTACTGACTGCTGCATTGTTTTTGCACATGCTTTGGTCATGACTGGCTACTTTTATTTGATTTTATTAAAGAAGGAAAGCAGAGGCACTTTAAGTTTAAAGATTAAACAAATTTTATACAAGCAAAAACTGCTGCACACTTCAGGTTTATTATCTGTATCTTGTTTTTTTTATACTGATATTGTGACTAATATAAGTGACTTTTTTACTGTGGTATTATCGCACTTAGAGTTTTTGGTATTGGTACATCCTTAGAAATCAGAGGGAGCTACATGTCTACAAATTACTTTTTTTTTACTAGGTTTATTAATTCTACACACGTCATTTGTTTATTCTTTGATGAACCTAAGTAACAGTCATTTAATTAAAGTTAATTTGGTTATTTAGTTTAGTAAGGTAAAGGTAAAAATAAGAGATGATCCAAACATGTATCTATGTATGTAAAATGTGAACATGTATCTATTCTCTC
>JAJHUR010093399.1:0-24069 GCA_027495735.1 Lutjanus campechanus | reverse complement strand
CAGAAAGTTTGAATGCTAAACTATTCCTTTGACATCTCTCCTGCTGTTTCTGATTTTAAATTGAACAACCAGGACAAACAATGTGTAATTTTATTGTTACTATGAGGGATATGGTTGAAAGCAACAAAAGGACAGACAGTCAATGTGTACTGCATGGAGGGTGAGGGAGTTATGAAACTCCACTCTATTACAAACAAAACATTTTATCAATATGTTATTACAGTATGAGACAAAGTCATAGTTTACAGGTAGAATCAGTAGGATTTGTCCGAATTGTTTGTGAACCCACCACAAAGATCGTTGATTGTTGAGTCTCATTCCCAGGACGTCAAATAGAGATGTTTTGGTTTCAGCAGCGTTGGGTACGGCACCCTGAGCAAAGCAAAATAATGAGAAAATAAGAATGTACGGGCAGCAGGTGGCGTCTCCGTGGACGCAGGCACTGCCACACACTTCTGGTGGGTGGTGGTAGGTTTTTCCTCATGAGTTTGCATTGTTTTGTAAGAAAACCCTGCATATTTAACCTTTAACAGCTTTGTGAAGAGTTAAAAATTTCAGATTTTGTTTCATCATTTTACGCAGGTTTTGCATTTTCTGTTCCTTTTCCTTTTAGGTCCATGTAAAAATGACTGAATGAAGAGTTTCCTCAAGGCAGGGTGATGAATTGACCTGAGATTCAGTAAATGATAAATTTGATCAGCTAGTGTGGGTTTTTATATTTAAGGGTACATTATTTTGGACAAACCGTGAGCGCATCTTGCACAATCCTAGTCTAGTCAGCCTGACACTAATCACTCTCTCCAAACCAGAGGAAATGAGAAGCTAAATCCTGCTTAGTGACACATTTCCTTTTGTAGAGGAAATATGATCTCCTGTATGAAATTCTCCTTGGAAATCTGAATCCTCTTAATGCTCTTTTTATACCTCACACATTGATTTTTGAGTCATGCTCCTTTAATTCCTATATCAGTGCCTTTTTTCAAACAGCGTTTTGAGGTCACATATACTATAAAAGGCTCTCAAGAGAGGCCACCATAGTATAATTGCGAGACCTCGATTTGTCACTGTCCAATATGAAAATCTTACTCTAACTATAGTAGTTAGCTCTGTGGCCACATGGCAGGAATATCTCAGGGTTGGTGTCAAGCGTTTCTATATTTTACCAGTGTATGAGGCTTGTAAGTCCATAATCGTATATACTGAAGAATGGTCCCTATTTTTGGATATATGAATTCCTCATAG
This sequence comes from Lutjanus campechanus, assembly GCA_027495735.1. Lineage (NCBI taxonomy): Eukaryota > Metazoa > Chordata > Actinopteri > Lutjaniformes > Lutjanidae > Lutjanus > Lutjanus campechanus. The sequence goes on along the minus strand of JAJHUR010093399.1, from coordinate 22,827 downwards.
TGAACTCTCAAGTTATGTCATGTTCTGTAGGTATTTTATTGTAATATTGGTTGAAATTTTCTTTCCCAAATGCAATCAGTAAATCAAATGCTCTAAAGAAAACAAAAAAGAAAAAATCTGTGGCTGTGTTGCAGGCCTGTAATAAGTAGGTGTGGGGGAAATATTTGATTCTTAGATGTGGACGTGGAAGATTCTGAATCGACACATAAAAGTCAAAAATCGATTTTCTAAATGTCAATTAACTTTATATTGACGGTGCGAAAAAGGCGGAACTGAGCTTCTAGGGCAGCGCAGCACCTGGACCGTGTGCAGCACGCACACTCGAGAGGTGTTGGCAGGTAACAGGGAGATGTGCTTAATCTTGTCAAATGGCAGCAATCAAGTTTCAATTTAGCGTCTGAATAATGGCGTTTGCGAGACGACGGAAGTGCGTTGTGACTATTAACCATCGCCCAGAGACATTATGTCGTTCATGGAGCGGAGCAGCGATAAGCTGTAACAAACGAGAGCAGCTGAGCAACACACACTGCTGCATTTAACAACTTCAGCCAACCCTGTGGTAAAGAAAATTACTCTCTGCTCGGTCTGTTTCACCGTAAAACCTCTGTACCTGCTCTGCATGTTGGACACCGAGGCCTTTCCTCAGAGCTGATGGTGCAGCAGAGAGGCTGCTCTCCACTGCTGGAGACGCAACATGAATAGCACCACACAGCGACAACACTCCGCCTCCCCCTCGTTTTGTTATTGTCATACAGGCAGGGGACTATAGGATTCTTTCCATTTGATCAATTCATTCATTAATGAAGCTAACTTTTTTTTTTTAAATAAAAAGGATGCAGACCATTTAATTGCAAGTTATGTTTCATAATTTCAGAGAAACTGAGCAAGAGATTGAAAATTGTGTCCCCCTTTCTATTCAGTCAAAAATAGATTATGAATCAAATCAGACAAAAAGATAGTTTTGGTGAGGATGACTGAACATGAGCTGCTGCAGATAAATACAATCCAACTGGCACCCCATGGCTTAAAACTTTATGATTTTGATCAATCAAGATGCATCAAGAATCGTTTTATCATTGAAGCGTTGCCCTAATTGAATCGTGAGGTACCCAGAGATTTCCACCCCTAGTAATAAGTCCTTCCACTCATTTCATTTGGCCCGAAAGAAATGATTGGAAGGCTCACCTGCCCGTCACACTCTGCCCATGCACAGGTCTTCCACAGTCTTCTACAAGGCAGGTATACTGCTAAAGCTATAGCGAGCTAGTTGCACAAGAATATCACAGAAAGTGCAGCCAAAATTTCCTAATTCTAACATGCTGGCTTGACGGCTGTGAGTACTAACAGTAGCCAAGTTTGCTGTTTACTGCCACTACTTAAAATTATCATAATTTTAGGTATTTTCTCTCATGTGAATGAGACATGAGGTGGAAATTTTTCATTGTCACACTTGGCCGAATCAATTTGCATTTCCATTAGTCACTTGTAACATGCCAAGCTGTACCAAGTACACAGCACACCCGACCTGCCTCAAAGCGTGTTGACCCTCTCAAGCCGTGATGACCAGTGCTCACCCCCTCCACCAAGCACTTGCAAAACTCGACTCGTCTGTACAGCTCTCAGTAGTTTTGTGGCTTCTAACGGAATCTCTGTGGTTTGAAGTTTAGCTTCTCTCATGTGTTGCTGTATGCGCTTTATTTTAAAGTTACGTGTTCACTTTTGGCCGTATAGGAGTCGTGTTAAGTTACTGCTGATGAAAACCCAGACATAACAAAACAACAGAACTTTTATTGTGAAGAATCTAGGCAGTTGTACAGCCTTTCTACTCAATCTCAGCATGTCTTCACACATTTTCCAGTCGGTAGCCCTGTTGTAAAGGGTGTGCAAATCCCTTCTGTGGGTCAAGATGAGTCAAGCCAAGCCAGCACATGTGTACAGAAAAGGGGGTAAGATGTTTGGATGGGGTTAGTGGCTCGTCCTCCAGCAGTGGTCAGGCACTGTGCATTCATATGTTTTGGGGGAACGGCTGTGGAGGGAGGCCAGAAGGGAAGGGGTGGGATTTTATTTCAGTTCGATACTTTAAAAATCTAGCATACTCTCAAGTTCAAGGATACAATAGTCAAAGCAGTACCAGCGTGTATGAGGGATAACAGAATATACTTTTAATTCTCCAAACTCGAGGTTCACTCATTCGCTAATTTAAGCAAATTCAAGTTGGCTCTTTTGTAACAGAGATCATGTGACAACTGAGCCTACCTGACCCCTGACCCAACTTGATGAAGCGCGTGAGATGTGGTTGAAAGCTTACTTTAGGTTACTACTGACTCACCAACAGTTTGATTGATAAGTATCAGTATCTGTAACAGATTACAATTACATTTATTTTGTAATTTAATTGCTTTTAACTACTTATATGGAACTTGAAACTTAGAGTTTTAGGTCCAGTAATGTGTGAGATTAGCTGCAGACAAGCTCCAGCTCTGCTGATCACACACACACACACACACACACACACACACATACGACCGATCACATGATCTCCTCTAGGCGTAATAATCAGTGAGGTTTGTTCTCACAGAGCAATTTATTTCTTTAATTTAAATTGATACAAAATTATCTGAGCCCATTCACAGCAGCCTCACGTTGTATTACAAAATGTTAAAGTACATGTAGCTCACTCAAAAGACAGCTGATGCAATGAATAAGTTGCTAACTTGCTTGTGTCCGACCTCGTCTGCTGTTTAATCAGAGCAGACCCTGTTAGGACTGCCAGTGGCAACAGGAGGTGCAGCTTTCCTTAAGCGATGCTGGCAGCAGACTTACAGGCTTTCAGCTCCCATGATGTAACACATTCATAATCGAAATGTTCCAACCAAAAACATGTAGAGCGTTTCTGATATTGTTACTGCAGTGTGGATACGTTCTGACTACATTCTGATCTTGAAAGATCTGGGTGAAGTGTTGGAACAATCAAAAAACGAAAGCTATTTATATCATATCAAGAAATCTATGAATATTTAACAAGTTCTCAGTGTAAAAGTTTGGGAAAATCCAACACATTCACCACCACTGGGGTGAATTTTAAATTAATGACTTCCCATCTCTGTCAGTGTTGTGCTCAAATTTCTGCTTTGTCATTAGCAGTTTCTGCCTCATTGCATACTGAAAGCGAAACATTTCTTCTAAATTTTTGAATGAACTTCAAAAAAATGGCAATCAATAGTAATTGTTGTATTATAATATATAATACTTATATAATACTTGCTAACAGTAATAATAATAGTAATAATAAACGCACCGAGTTACCATAAAGGTTCAAGCCTCAGCAGTCTCCTTGTCTGCAGTGTGTGTCTGCACTCTGCTGTGTGGGTTGATCCTGCTTCTGTTGGGTTTTTCTCTATTAAAATGTAACAAGATAGTTTAAAAGGTAATTAGTTTTACCCTGTTGGTCATCCATGATAGAGTCTTGTTCTTGATGTTCATGTGTTTATATCGCACAGTTTATAATGTGTTCCTCTCATACACCGTCATGGGTCACCGCTCGAGCTCATCTGCATGTTGTTCAGCGTGCCTCTGAAATGGATTTCACACTGTGAAGACAGCAAGATAATAATGTGACATGCACGACTTGGGGGATGCTAATGTTGTTTGATCTGCTGAAGTGTGTCGTTGCACTGTATCTTGTTTCCATACAAATTATTATCCATGCTGGGTAATGTATATTGCATTGTCAGTGATAGGCTTTGGATTTCATGCTCGGCTGAAATTCACACCGTAATGACAAATGAGATGTGTTTTTTTTTTTTTTCTTCTTCTTCCCTTAACAAAACAAGTGAGATGTAGATGAACTGCACTGGCTGTGTCCTTGTAGCTTCCCGATTGCTTTCACACTGTAGTGATAGAATAATTATGTTTTTTTTTTAATGTCTGAAAGTTGGAAAGTGAGTGTCAGACTTATTCTCATTCGGAAGTTCTTTTTTTTTTTTTTTTACACTTTCAGGCCCAGCAGAAAATCCACAGCCTTGAAAAAAAAAAAGACTTTTTTTTGACATTTCTCGATGCATTATTAATGCTCAGGCTTGATCCCAAGGTCAAGGGAGATATCTGCAACCAGTTACAGTGAAAATAAAAAAAAGAAGGAAGGAAGGAAAGGCAACATTGTTAGTGCAAGGTCTCGGTAATAAAAGCAAGGCCGCCTACAGCATATGGGTCCAATGTAAAAGGGTGAAGATCCACAACACAACAGAGGACCACTTATGCAAAAGGATAACAATAGTGTATGATAACACTTAAACATCAGGGCAAGAGTGTAACAGTATTTTTCTTTACTTACCACTCATGCTGCTACTCGTACTTTTCAGAGCGGTGAGGGAATATGGCGTATTGCAGTAGCTAGCTGGCCTGCTTTGGAATAAACATAAACAGTGAAGATATGCTGACACATACACGAGGGTTGTCCCCTGAAAGTCGAAGATTTGAATCATCAGACCCCCGAGTCAACTGAGATTCTTCCAGTCGAGCAGTATTTTTTTTTTCCTTAGTCAGTCAGTTTGCATTACAGTAACAAGATAAAACAGACTGGAGCTTACAAACACGCACAGGGAGAACTTTTCAATGAGAAATTATGAATAAGGGAAATCATGAATATATCTTTGTATTAGCTGACTCACACACACAAAAAAACAACCCTTGAGACAACATTCGCTGGTGGTGAGCAAGTCTGACTCAACCTGTGAAGATACCTTTTCTTTTGCAGTGATGTAGTCATTTTAATGCCAGACTTGCCAATGTTCCACCAAAACAAGTTCTCCCTCGACACTATTTTGCAGCAGCCCTGCCGCTGCATCCTGGGCTTTGTGCTTCCCAAGCTGTTTGTGATTGGTTTAAAGAAATGCAAACATGACTATAGGGGGGAAGAAAACAGCCTTGTTTTTTCCCCCCAGTAACAGAATGTGTAAGCGTGGAGCCAGACCTTTCTCCAGCACTAAGTGCTGTGGAGCGGGGTGTGGCTATGCGGGACTAGTGCTTAACTGACAAGACAAGGTGCAACGAGTGGTTGGTTAACAAGTCCCAGCTTTTGTTTTTTAGCTGTGTCTTTGTACACAGAGCAAGACAACAACATGACAGGTTGTAAACTTAACAAACTGAGTCTCAAAATCAACACAAACCACAAAACCTAACTGTGACAGAAGCAGAGAAAAGTGATGCGCAGGTGATGGACTGTCAGCCACTTCACCAGAGCACACCACCGCTTGCTTGTTTGCTTGTTTTGCCACTAACAGGCTCAGATTCTTATTCAAAGCATTCAAAAACATCATAAAAAGGACTGCGACAGTGAGAGACCTTTTTTCTTAAGAGTAAGATACATTTTGTTTAATTAGAAACAGCTGTTTTATTTTCTTCTCTTCCCAAACTCACCAAACATCCTTCGTAAAACTGCAATTTAACATCATGATTGTCAGCTTCATTCAAACAAGACAGAACCAAAATATGGTTAACCAAAAACATCTCGGTTTGTCTTTCCACTGTTCCAGCAATCACCAGCTCTGGTTTGGTACAAATAAACCCTTAATTCACGGCACGAAGAGGCGTGGAGGAATTTCTCTGACTGTGAGAGAAGCTGAAAAATGTTTTTACATCAAAGACGATGAACAAAGGTGTTAAAATGTGTCTTACTGGTAAAACATGCTCATGTAGGCTGGTATAGGATTTTAGTGGCACACATTTTACTGAAGGAAAAAAAAAGTCTAATATTGGTATTAGAACAGAATCACCAGTTTACCACAGAGAATGTGCACTGCAATGTGTTCACATGTTTTAAAAACCCCTGAATCCCTGAATTTTCACTTCCCAGAGTCTCATTCGTGTATTTGAGTTCATTAAGTTATATTTTGCGTTGCTTTCCTTTTTTTGGTCGTGACATGTGTTCAGGCAGCATGGGGGAGTGTGACAGACCCTGACAACTCTGTAATGAACTGTCTGAGCATCTCAGACTTGCCACATCACTATCTCCCTCTAAATCAATTCTCAAAACTATTTTTTATTGACTGGCCATTCCCTTTTTTTTTTTTCTTTTTTTTTTAACGTTGATGCCTAATCCTTCAATTCATTTCATGTAAATGTTTACCTTTTGCCTTGTGTTATGCCTTCTTTTTTTTTTACAGTGTGCAATTAATATTGGTTTCTGCCTGCTTTGATGACATTTATATATCTGTTCTGGTAATTTGGGAGGGTGGTTGCTTTAATTATACAGAGACAGCTGAGATAGATAAAGGAAATGGTGTATGGGGGGAGGGGACATGCAGCAAAGGGCAGGATCATGTACTAAACCTCATCCTTTAAAAGAGAACATCCTTTAAAAGAGCAAGAGTAAAGCATCTTACAGCCAATTCAGCACCCATACACCCAGAGGTGTTGTTGAGAGATGTGAAGCTTTTTTTTCTTTTTTTTTTTTTAAATCAATACTTTGAAAATTTTGCATGTTGAGGTGTGATGAAAAGCTGAGGTGTCAGCATGCTGTGATTTCTTTGGTAAATGTCATCTTACGACGGTGGTGCACTTTGAATTCGTTCAACGACTTTAAACTTGTGGCAGCATAGATTTTTATAAAGATGATGACAAAACTATAAACACTCACAAAATGTTGCCTAGGCTGTTTATTTATCCTTCATAAAAATGCTGTTTTTGTGTGACATTATTTTTTGTGAACTAAGCTTAGTGGGACTTTACAGATGACAGGTAGTTTGGGGAAATGATTTGCTTCAGGTAATGTTACTGTTAAACAAGCTGTGTGGCTTCAGGGATGGCTACTCTGACCTGTCAGCTGGTCCACCAGACTGAAATATCTCACTGACTATTGCATGGATTGCCTTGAAATGCTACAGTATCTGGTCATTGCAGGATGATGGACTTTGATGATTCCCTTACTTTTCCGCTAGTGCGAAATCAAATTAAATTTTTTTGTTTTAGTGGAAAGTCTATTGGATGGATTGGCATGAAATATGGAGGATATTCATGTCCTCCTCAGGATGAATTGCAATCAGGGTTCAAATTACACAGTGGCTTTCGGATTTTCTGGTGCACACCACCACTAAAACACCAACACGCTTGCATGCGCATGCACGGGAGTGCACGGCAGCAAGTTCAATTGCGAAAAAGCATTCTACTATTACTCCTTCGGACAGTTAATACTGTCATTAACATTTCATAGAGGTTAAATAACAAAACGATGAAGCTACTGTTTCAGAATCAAATCAGTGGTCTGGCTGCGCACATTATTCTGCTGTAGGGGAATAAAAGCACTCTTGCTTGTTTGTTTTGCAATCACAATCACAATCGTCTTGGGCGGTGCAATGCTGTTTAAATCCAAAAGTCAAATCAAATCATGGCCAAATCAAATGGTGAATCTGCAGAATTGTGACACCGCTGGTCAACGTGATACAAAAGGGTCTGAAAGGTCTTTATCCACACTGTACTGCTTTAATATAAACCTTAATTTTCTTCCACTTACTTGGGGTTCAGTCGTGGTGGCATAAGGCTGAGCAGGGTACTCCAGACGTCTCCTGTCCTCAGCAGCACTTTCCAGCTCCTTCTGGCGGATCTCAAGATATTCCCAGGCCAGATAGGATGGGTAATCCCTCTGGCGTGTACTTGGCGCACCCTTGGAGCTGGACGTGCCTGAAAACCTCCAAAGTAAGCTGTCTAGGAAGCATCTTAATCAGATGCCCGAAACACCTCAGCTGGCTCCTTTCAGCAGGAAGGAGCAGCGGCTCTACTCCGAGCTGTCTCCAGCTGCCTAAGCCCCTCAACCTATCGGCTAAGCCCAGCCATCCTAGGGAGGAAACTCATTTCAGCGTTTGTATCCACAATCTCAACCTTTTGGTCGTTACCCAAACCTTGTGACCATAGGTGAGGGTAAATTGAACGTTTTGCCATCTGGCTCAGCTCCCTCTTCTCCACAATTGCCTAGTGCAGCGCATTACTGCTGACGCCCCACCAATCTGCTTGTCGATCTCACGATCTGTTTTCCTTTCACTCATGAACAAGATCTTAAGAGGATGTTCTATTTCAAATTTTAAAAAAAAAAAAAAACTCCAATGAAACTTCTGGACCATGGCCTTGCACACCACTAGCTGTGCCTAAGCCTCACAGAGCTGCTAGCATGACTGTACGAACAACATTACAAACAACATTTTTTCTTTTTCAACTCTGTTTTTGTCTCAGTTGTGCAGATAAAAACGGTTTTCACTCATTTGCTTTTTTGGCCAGTCAAGTTCTTGATGAATAAATCATCATCGACAAAATACTGTTCATTTATCAGTTTACATCAGCCAAACTTAAACCAATGCTGTGATGATTAATTTCGACCATTATATAATATTTACAACCTCTTTACCAATTCACCTTAAATCTTTAGCGACATCTAAAGGAGTCTTATTCAGAATGTGTGGAGTTGTACTTTGGTTCCTGGGAGCCCACTGACTGAAGACTGGGGCCAAAACTGATGAATGCCAAGAACAGATGAGGGTGATGTAAGTTTATGTGCCAACTGGACGGAGATCTGGCATGTGAGAATGAATGGGAGCCCTAAGATTCATTCTGTGAATAGCACATCACGTTCAAACAGCACTATGATCTGCAGTGCAGCTCTGGTTGAAGTAAATGGAGAAAATGAACAGCTGTGTGTCTTAATTGATGGAGCAACATCAAACACACAGTGCATCTCAGACTGTGAGTACGCTCCACTGCGCTTTGGAGACTTTCACAAGTTTGTTTTCTCCAAAACACCTTGTGAAGAACTTTTTGCAGTAGTATTGACTTGGCATTCTTAGATTTTATAACCTCCTCTGGGCTCCTGTAGTTTCTCAGCTCAGAGTGTTTTTTTTTTTTAATCTCAGTCCTGCTATGCAGACAGACTGAAATCCTCCTGTTGCATTCAAATGTATGACTTCTTCCACTCATCCAAGATTTCACAAGTAATATAAAGTAAGAACAAACTTTTTCGACACAAGATGTGCAGAATAACCCGTACTGTGAGCAAACTGTGGAGTTTTTCTAATGTCTACGGGTGTAAAGGTGCAAACTGTATGCATGTGTGCTCACATATCAATGCCAGAACCTGTGTGGAAACAATATGATCATATCGTCAAGGATGCTTTACCAATAACAGTTGGTAATCAGTGGAACCTCGGTCAGATTTTTCCTCCCCAGTTTCCAGTAGATATGCTATGTGCTAAGTTTGTTTATGTTGTAAAGAAAACCAAATTTCTATGATGGTTAAAAGTTTTTGTTCGGGCAAAATACAGCAATATACAGTACAATCACATCTTAAGTTAGCTAATGTTAGCAAAACACTAGCTAAGTAGCTAGGTTAAAAATGATTTAGATTGACTAGCTAGTTAGCTAGCATTTTGCTAATATTAGCTATCAGATGTAACTAGCTTGCTAATTATTGATGTAGATTAGCTAGGTAGTTGGCTAACATTTTGCTAACATTAGCTAAAATGTGACTATGCAGTATTTATGTTGCTTTTGCAGGTCCCCCAGCAACATCTTTTAACCATCTTCAAAATTTGTTTTTTTTTTCAACATACAGGAAATACGAAAGGAGAAAGTTGACCGACATTCCACCGGGTACCGAGGTCGTCCAATGTTATTGGAGCATCGACCAAAAAGGGGTGGGACTTAGGATATCGTTAGCCTCATAGCATAATTGCCTAAGTAATATTTTGGCCAAATTGTGATATCTGTCATCGTTGTTGTGTCTTTTTTTTTTTTTTTCACACGTTCACACATCTGGTTGAACTCACTGTAACAGTATAAATAAAGAGTTTTATATGTTTGCTGAAAAATGTGTTTTTTCTTATTTTCTGGAAACCTTAAAATATTACTTAGGCAATTATGCTATGAGGCTAACGATATGTCAGTTCATTCAGGTGCACAGTGTGCTCATTGTAAGTTGACACTTCTTACTATTATTCTGCTGAGTATTGTGGCAACACCTTTTGCTGCCGCAGCTCCCTCCACCACCACGACCTGCTCCATATCTATTATTTTACATTGTAAAATGATCTTACATTAAATATTCATGTATGTTTCTGGAGGGGTGATTAGCTCCTTGTTGCTGCTCACATTCTTTGAACCTGTAATTAGATACCTGCAGTGCACAGTGCTGTATATGGGCGAAGTTCACTTTTATGAAACTGTCTCATTACAGGGTTTAATAAGCAATATTATTGTTCAGCTCCAGGGAACATGAAAAGAGGCTCCACTCACCTGTAAATCACTTACATGAAACTATCTGATTGTGGGTTTTTGTTCTGTATTTTCCAACCGGAGCCATTACTCTGTCTCCTCTGTCAAACCAAGTCACGCTGTGAAACATGGCCCGACATGCACAAATATCGATCTGCAAAGCCAGTGGCAAACAAACTGTTTCTCTTCATATTAAACCTGCCCCTAAGTACACGATAAAAGTGTGCCCTTGTTACTGTAGTTGATAGTTTCTTATGTTTCGGGCCTGGCCAGTGCAGTAAACAGCCTAGTACACTTGATAGAGAAACTCTGTCCATACTCAGAGCCCGGGTGCTTATAAATAACTGGATGCATATAATTATGTCCTCTGTGCTAGAAGGGATGTTTAATCCCTCCTGCAATACTCAACATTTTCCACCCATCACTTTAGTGATTCATGCAGTTCACCAGATGACAACTCCTCCTCAACTCCTCTCACCACCGCTCTCTGCAGTCCTGTTGTCTGTTTTCTGCCCCCCTGACTCCATGAGCAGATCAGAATTATGCATTACAAACATCAGCTGCTTCTCGACCAGATGGAGCTGCACTCCGTTAATTAATATGGCATTGTGTTCATTTCAGTGCAATTGAACAAATTCTCCCCAAAATAACACTCAAATATTCAAGTTTACCTAAAGAAGAAAAGCGAATTATCGAAACAAAAGGTTGAAGATCAGCAAAACTTTGTTTAGTTTACTTGATTCCAAACTCCAAAAATCGAATTAGGGCAGTTGTCTTGGAGTTTGCTCGACTTTTTTTTTTTAGTGTTGTGCTGTTTAATCATCTGTGTTTTGTTGTGAGTTGTTGGGTTTTGGAGATAATGGCCGTAGAGGTGGTGCTCAAAGAGCCCAAAAAAAAAAAATACATTTGAAAAATTAAACAGCGATGTCTCTTTCCAGAAATCATGACCCAGTTATTCAACATAATCCACAAACTTTTTTGTGAGCAGTTTAATGTAGGAACTATTTTCTTTCTACCAAACTACACCCTCTAGCTGAAGAATATTCTTGTGTGACCGGCTAACGAAAAAGGACTCAGAAAAGGACTGATATTAGACGCTCTGATGTTTCAGTCCTCCCAGGGAGACATTTTTTATTCTTTTATCAATATCTGCATCGTATGCAGGAGCAGAGCAATGAGATATCTGACATGAATCCTTTTTATTTTGACTTATATTTTTATTGCCATTGCATTGTTATTGTCCAAACAACTCTACAGGGAAACACATGAAAAAAAAATCAAAGCAAAGAGGTAAAAAAGGACCATGTAAATAAACAGCTGTCTCATGAAAGCCCCATATTCAAGTCATATATGAATTAGAAGAAAGAAGTTGCCGTCACAAGGTTTTTGCATGACTGCAGTATTTTCCAGTACACTACACAGGACATGGTTCACCTACACTATTTAATCATCCATGCAGGTTAGAGGAGCAACAGATTAAATGTGGGCCTAATGAATTTACAATAATTTGCTTTGAAAGCGGGAAATGAACTGTAATCCATTGAACATCCAAAGAAAAGCCGTGAAAAGGGGCTTTTGGGTCGTAAAATCCTGCACAGCAGTGATTTGCTTCTTCCTGGTTGCACAGCCTAAGGATCGTGATGCTGCTTGTTAAATCCATCCGTCCAACGCTTGAACCTTAATGTGTTTGAAAGGCCTCTGATCTTTCCTCTAGAGCCGCGGTGAAACAAGAGTTTCCACTTGTACACGTGATACATCAAAATCTGACGGACCTGTTGCGGTGAAATTTATGGCTGTAAGAACATTATCTGCGAGATCTAACAGCTTCCATTTGAGCCCCTTTTCCCCTGCTGCCTCTCAGGCCTCTAAACTTCCATTACACATGTTTTAGCCACACTACTGGTTTTGCCCTGAGATGGCAAAATTGTCTATTTGATATGTTTGATATGTTAGTATATTTGTAGAAGTGTACACTGGAAATAGAAGAGAATTTTAACAGAAGAGATTCTTGTCAAAAGCCGATTTTGGCCTATTAATTAATGGCCGCCTGGCCAACCTGCCACTTTATGATAAATATTACTTCTATGTAAAAAAGGTTAAGGTTGACTTATTATCTTTAGCTAACAATAACATTATTCCTTCAGTTGTTTCTATTTTGTCATATTTTAGGGCAGTGATGTTGGATATTGTAATCACTGAGCCAGCTGACATGTTGTGATATCAGCATTGTGCGATTGATTGACATGATGTTGCAGCTGTGAATGTGATGGATGGTGGTTTTTGTGCCGTCAGTGTTGTGCATTTTATAGTGAGTATTGCATATTGTCGACTCTGTAGTAGCCAAGGTTGTGCCCTTTTGATGCTCTGGTTTGCATGTATTTTCTTGACTCGCCTTATTAATCTACTTTGAGCTCATACTGATCCCCTCATTACATTGCCTGAAGTCACATGTGATCTCAGCCTTTATGTCCCCTCCGCTTTTCAACACAAAGTTGACACCCTTGATTTCCTGATTGCATCCTTGTAAGAGAATTATCTGAAAATAAAAACGGCAACATGACGTGTTTTTTGTTTGTTTACTGGAAAGTGCTGATGAGGTGCAGGATTTTTTTTTTCCAGCTCTGAGTCGTGTCTGCAGTCTTCCTCACAGGCTGCATGCAGTCACAACAACCTCCACCAAGAAGGCAGGACAGCTCACATGTTGCCTGAGAGACAAAAAAAATGATTTGCTGTTGCATGATGAGCTCAGCTCGGATCTGCTAAATACGGTGGCTGGACAGTAAAGAAAAAATATGTTCCTAATCACAAACTTTATCTTTCTATCTTTTACACAGTTGGCCTTGTATACTCTTGCATAATGCATTTGAAATACTTTGTATTAGTTCATCTTTTTTTTTTCTCTTTTGGGCATTTATGTGGTGGAATGGCACACAGCAAAGGGCCACAAACTGGAGTCGAACCCATGGTCGCTGCAGGGGACTCACTGCCTCAGTACATGCTCTACCAACTGAGCTACCAGGGAACATACTTAATCATTTTCTGGCATAATAAATAGTATGGTAAGCTGCAGTGTTTATTAAGTGACTGTTACCTGTGCTGTTCATTTACTGACAGATTGACAGCCGACTGCTGACCTTTTCCTCTGATCTGCCAGCAGCACAGTCACTCTAAGTCTGCTGCTCACTTGCACGCTACACACTTATTACGCACTGCCCCATTCCTTAAAGGAACGCTTATACCAGTATCCTTCAATAAAGTCAAACAAAATGTATTTATTTGGACAGTCACGGTAAACCACCATCCTGCGGGAATATGTTGCTTTTTCACTGCGGTAAGAAAAAATCCATAACATCACAGCCCTACATGCCCCCCTCCCTCCCATCTCCAGTGGAAATTCCACCTGTGCTTTACCCGTCCTGCTCCCGCTCCTGTTGCAGATGAAGGTGTTGCTGTGGGCATCATGAGCAATGATTTGAAACTAATTCAGAGTTTGAAATCACATGTCGCTGTGCTGGAAGTGAGATGAAATCATAGAGGTATATGCTGTTCTGTGTCTTTAGCCGTAGCTTTGAGCTGATGTGGCACAAAGATCTGTTCAAATATGTGTGTGTGTGCGTGCGTGTGTGTGAGTGGGTGTTGGACCGTTCACCCATCTGTGCATTCCAGATTACTGACTGTAATCTTAATCCCTCTGCAGATAAGCAAATACTGACCCAGTATCTCCCTCTAACCCCCCCTCTCTGTCTGCATTTTTCATTCATGTTTTCTCATCGCTACAGTGCTGTCATTGTCATGGACTGAGAGCACTGCAGTGAAGTGAGTGCTCACAGACACTATTGTATGTACACACACACTCGCATAGGGACGCATTCATGTACACACACACTGAGCGAAAACCAACTTTCCCAAGCAATCATCCATTTTTGCAGGAGTTTCCAGAGAATTAAATGATACTTGGTTTTCCGGCGCACTGCGGGCGAGTGGCAAACTTTGCTCATGCCCTGAAATGTGACCCAACTCAAATTTTTAAGTGAGGAGAAATTCACTTCATTAAGTGGCGCCGAGGTCATTTAGAAGCAGAAATGAGCCTGTAAAAGCCTCAGGACAGATGGGGAGAGGAGACGCTGCTTCCTTCCACCAGTTTCTTTTTTAGGCTTGTAGCTCACTCGCACACTCATCATATGCTGCGGCCTTCGCATTTACCAGATGTCAAACCGGTCTGACATCTGGCACACATGGGAGATTTTAGAGCAACGTGCTAGACCGAGCTCTCCACTACTGTCATCAGAACACCAAATGAGGGAATATTTTATCTTAAGCTGCTTCTGAATAAGGACTCTCTGTGTGTGTGTGGCCGTGCGTGTGCAAGAGTGTGAGTGTGTGTGTGTGCGAGTAAAAAATTAAAAGAAGATGTTCGTGAAAGTGTTGGTATGGTAAAATCAGGAGCGGGGAAAAGGGATTTATTATGAAACAGATATATTTAACAAATTTCTTGCTTCTAAATATAGCTGCAAAGCATAGCCAAATCTGCATCTGGTACAACAGTTCTGATGAAAACATCATGTTTGATCGAGGATAAAACTGCAAAATATTATTTTAGCCACCCTAATATTCCCTCAAAATCACGTAGTTCTGCCTGTTTTTGTGGTATTTAATGTGGCACATTCAACCCTGATTGAAAACTTAGCGTGATGACCCTGCTGTCCGGCTCAGGGTGATTTGTTGATTTGTATGGATGAGAGGGAATTAAATTGCTCTGCTCATCTCAACTTTTCCCAAATTGACTTCAGATGGAACGGCTACGTGCTCTAACTGCAACTTTGAATCAAGCTGAATCTATAAAGAAGAAAGAAACCAACCTCCCTAACCTGAAAATGATTCTGATATTTGTCGATTCTGCAAAAGCACAGATTAAACTGAACAATGTGTCCGTTGCCACTATTTTAAAATGACTTCCTACCACAATATCTGCATATGGCAACAGCTGTATAGTTGCTCTAACTAGAATAACAATATATCAAGTTATTTTGTTGAGTTGTGTATTTACATTATCCACCAATGTTCAAACCCAGAGAAATAATTTATTCAGTGCAACGGTTGTTTTCCTGCTAGCCATTGCTCGCTAGTTGCTTTAACTTTGGAAAACACTAGATACGTGAGATGCGAGGCGACTGTTCCTCCTAGTCCTGCCCTCCTGAGCTGTGATTGGCTGTGAGAGAAATTTAGCTAGGAGGTTGTGGTGGATGAGTGGATCAAACACATTACTCTCACAGTACTCTCACCCATGATATATCATATATGATATATCATTTTTTTTAGACTTAGTTAATTTATTATCTTATTTTCAGCTTTCAGGTGCAGTTTGGTTTGGTTAAGGATCAGAAACTACTCATGTTTAGGAAAATATCATGGTTTATGGCTAAAATAGACCCTTTGACAATTTTAGGAAGGTTCAGTAGTAGAAGCCAATCGCAGCACAGTAGGGCAGAACTAGGCAGAACAGTCTTTGGGGAAAGATTTAATGCACGTCAGATACGTGAGAGTTTAAGGAAAGAAGTCAGCACATATGACTTAAGTGTAACATGAATAAAACTTTAATATTACCTCGTCCAGGAACATGATTTCTGCCTGAGTCGTGTCAGATAGATTTTCATCAGCTGTGGTGGTTGTTTAAAAGTGAATTCCCATGATCCCACACCACTTCACGACATCATTAAACTACATCTGTTGTTGTCATTGCTTTAATGTGAGAAAAATTATAGCAGCAGATTTACATACAGTACATTTAAAGCAACAAACACAGAAAACTTTCACCCTCCCTGCAGTTCCTCTGAGCTATAGAGAGCATCTTAGCATCTTTCAGCTCAGTGTTTTTGTCTTCTGGCCAACAAATCTGCCCTCATTAACCTCATTTCCACCAGCTACCTGCAGACTGACAAAGTTAGCAAGTAGTTGTTGAACATAGTGGAGCATTTGGCAACCGTATGGTGACAACAAGACTTGAGGAGTCACCGAGCCATGAAATTGTTTGACACAGAACTCCCCGTTAAAACCACAACATGTGGTTAAAAACACAACACAACATACAACTTGCTAATTAGTTAGAAGTGTTTGAAGGCAGATTTTTTTCCGCCTAGCCAGGCTCTAGTTGTTTTCCCTCCCTTCTAGTCTTTATGCTAAGGCTTTATGCTAAGCTAAGCTAAATGTCTCGTGGTGAAAGTGTGTATTTCCCAAACACACTCCAGTTAAGAGAAGCAGAGAGGGCCACCAGCACAGACACTACACAATGAAATGCTGCAAACAAACCAGACCTGCAACTCCTGTGTTCTCCAAGGTAAAATTGCTGATTTCACCAATGGAGTGTGGTTGGTTCGGAATGAGCGATATTTGGCTTGGATAACGGTGGTTTCCTGTTGGAAAAGGCTGTCTGACAGCAAAGTAAAGTAACGCGAATTTAGCACCAAGCTGGTGCCGAGGACGGCCTCGGAGATCTTAAAATAAGGCTTAGTCCCGGGAGCTCGAGAAGCCGCTGCACCGCTGTGCGCCGCCATCTTGTTTTTCCCTCCCTTTAGGTAGGTTAGGTAATACACTAACTATCAATAAGTACCTCATACAACTTTAAATATTCCAAACTATCCCTTTAAGCTAGTGAGAGTTGTTCACATCAAACTGTAGTACTACATGTATAAAAAAAGAAACTCTTATTAAGCTTTGATCAATGTTGATTTCAATTTTGGAGTAAACTGCCATTTTGTCAAAGGCTGACCCTTTTAATTTATGAGTGCTTTTACAATAAAAATTCCCCGTTTTATTGTGAGACTGATTTCTGATTGTTCTTTACAGTTACAGTCTGTTTGTTGTGCTGCCAGAGGACTCTTTTCACCACAGTTTAACAGCAAATAATTTTCTCTGCAGCTCAGAGTATTTACATACTAGCAGAAAGTGAAGGAAATAATTGAGGAGAAAATGTGCTGATTAACATTTGTCTCATTAATACCGCTAAATTCCCATTTTTTGGGTTGTTTTTCATGATAGAAACTGAAAATAATGAGCACTAAGTTTACTGGGCTTTTAGCACTTACCTTCAGAGCAGTGGCAGGACAGATGGCTCCTGCTAGCTGCACAAAGATAATGTTGCTGCAATTTAAGCGCATTAACACTAATTAGCAACAAATGATGCAGCTAGATTAGATAGATGTTCATTCTAATACAAGCCAACAGCAGAGGCTGTCATTAGGGTAACTTTATTTGCTCACCTTCACAGCAGATAAGATGTCTCTTGAGTTAAGAGTTGGCATGTTTATCAGTCAGAATGTACAGAAGCATTGTTTAGCTGACCAAGTAACAAAACAGTGTCCCTGTCGAGCAGAATCCACTGAAACAGGATTTTTAAAAAAAAGTTTTTTAAAAACTGTAGGGGAGACCGGGGAGTGTTGTAACACCGTGTTAGTTGTAACACTGTCAGTCTGACCAAACAGAGAAGTGCTGCGGTGATGTTATCAATATCGTACCTGCTGATTTCCTTTCTGACCTCACAGGACAAGTGGCATGTCATAGTGGATTTTACAAACAAAAAGTTGATTTTCAGGTAAGAAAGTACATTTTTTAAATCAATTTTATTTTATTTTTTTGCCTAATGTTCATTGTATTGTAGATACAATGGGCTGACTTACATAACCTAAAGTAGCAGTTTCTCTGGTTTAATTTAATGCCTTGAATTCATGCTTCCTTCAAGCTATCATACTAAAACATTTAGCTGTGTAATGGTTGCCTGAGGTAGGGTTTGTTGTAATACTTAATTAAAATGATGAGAATTTCTGTATTGTGGAACATTTTGCAAACTCAAGGCCAAAGGAAGCGTGGGTCAAGTGTGGGTGATTGAACCTTCATGTGACACATGCACATTCAGGACTACAGTACACACACACACACACACACACACACACACAGTGTTTTTTTTTTGGTTTTTTTTGCTACTTTAAATTCTTCACTTTATTCAAAAGTGTTTATATTTGAGCAGATTTCCTGTCTTTGTTACATCTGCCCCCAGCTGCTGTTACAACTCACCCCGGTTGTGGGGAAGGTTGTAACAGCCGATCTCTGCATATTCGATCTTATCACACATAATCTGTGATTGTTCAGGAAACGTCCGATGGAGTTTATTCATTGCAGACAAATATAGGTACCATGTATCAAAGTTTGAGAGATCTAGCATGCACAACCACTGAGTTACTGACACAAAAAGTGTTACTACCATCCCCGGTTTCCCCTACTGTATGGATATCCCATCTGCTACTGTACATTCTCACCTATCTGCTTTTCTGTCTTTAGGCTCCTGAGATGCGGGTGTTTTTTTAAATGAAATGTTTTTTGTGCCGACAACACCTCTACTCGTACATGTTTAGCTCCCAGGTTGTTTGTGCTTGAGTAGCACTCACGCTGCTTTATGAGCAAATGTTTCAGGTTCTTTCCAGGCTTTTAGAGGCAGCTGAGAGACAAATTTGGAAGAAGACCGTGTCAAGCACAGCAGAGCAAACACTCAGAAACCACTCAGCAACCAAGGCGAACCCCCAAGGTTGTGTCAGAGAGATGAAATGTCGATTTTCATTTACAGAAAATATGAATGATGTGTCCGAGCTGTCCTTTCTTCAAATAAAGTCAAGAAGCAGAGGCACTCTTATAATGATTTATCGCTCTGCTCCTGGCTGGGACTTTAAACCAACACTGGATTACTGTTGCTATACACATATACAATACACACACGCACACACACACACACACACACACACACCTGTACAAATACAATCCCCAGATGCACACACAGACGTCCTCATAGAGAAATAAAAATAGTCACAGACACACACGCCGCAATTACTTGCTGGATCTCAAACATGTGTAGTCTGCATAAATAAGCATTCTCTGTATACCACCTGTCTTTAGTGATCTAACTGCAAATACATCACTGGTGTTGTGTGTGTGTGTGTGTGTGTGTGTGTGTGTGTGTGTGTGTGTGTGTGTGTGTGTGTGTGTAGACAAATCTAATGTGGTTTTTGACTGGGTAACAAGTGAGCACAAAGGAGAATGTGTGTATGTTTCCTTTACATTTCCACACATTATTTTGGCTATACACTGACCAAAAAAATCTTCTTTTGTTATGTTGTATTTTATCTGCAGACCTTCACTTACACAAACAAAAACAAGGTGTATTTTATTTTATCACAATTGCTGTACAGTGTTCTCTGTTTGTTGCTCCCGCATAAATTCTTGGGTGGCCTTTGTGTCCCCTTTGTGCTGTGCAGACCACTCAGTTCCTCTTCAGATTCCAACAGTTCTCTCAGTGTATGCCCCAAGGTTGTTGTCTAGACTATATATAGGACCGCATGAATCAGCAGCACACAGCTCCATTTGGTTTTCAGCTGCAGTTTGTGGGGATGTTGGTGTCCGGTAGGCCTGCCGTTAAACACAGGAGATGAAATTAAGCTGAAAGCCCCATTAACACTCTGTTTTAAAGTAATCAGCATCTGGGTGTGTGAAGATCTGCAACTTGTATGAAAATATCTAGTGAGTATAACATGGTAGGGAAAGACGCACAGTAATGCAGGTGGAAATGCACAATGCTTTACATTTGCAACAAAATCAGACTGACCAAACCACCCTTGGAGGCTGTCTGGCTGGAGCTGTGTGAGATCTCAGCCAGATGCAAATTCACTCCCCGTTATCAGAATCTGAAGGAAGAAAATCTGGGGGAAAAGAAAAGCTAGAACCTGCACAGCAAAACTGTTTCGGAGGACTCTTGAGACACAACTATGATTTGCAATAAGACAGTTGGGTGAGACACATCACCAGTGCATAAGCTTGCTAGCAATAATGCTGGCAAGTTTGTGTATGATATGACATATTAAGACGCAAATGACATAAAAGACAAAAGAAAGACAAAAACAAGATGTAACAATACATAACAAGACAAAAATAACACAAATGATGCAACAAGACAAATATGACATAATAAGAGTGAAATCACATAAAAGACAACATAGCAATACATAATAAGACCACATTAAACCCTTTTGCCTCCTATCGCAAAGAGAACATTTCTTCTTCTCTTCTTTGTCACTTAAGTTACTTTGGAAAGAACAAAGCTGTGGAAGCAATCTGCCAATCAGAGCTATGATGAAATATTCTTGATAATTAGTGTAAAACACACCTTTAATCACCATCAGCCATCTCTCCATAAATTATAGTTATAACTTTTATGTCTATTCATCTAACCCCCATCCCTCCACTCTATCTCCTCCCTCCCTCCATCCCACCGCAGGGGGTTGTGGGTCGCCATCTGCCCTGGCCAGGTTGTTCTCTGCTGGGCCTGCTCCGCTTCCTTCAGGGCTCCCTCTCTGGAGAAGGGGCAAAAGAGGTTAATTAGCCATAATAGCTACCTCCAGCACAGATGAGGTGAAGTTAACACCATCCAGGCACTCTGCTGCAGTGGACAGATTTGCTGAAGATATGTACAATGAGTTACACACACACCTTTAGTGCGAAACTGAAATGACTGAAATTTTTAAAACCTTAATGCTGAATTAGATTTGTACTCACATATGATGAGGGTACCTGCTTATTATATACTGCAGACATACTGTATACACTGAGCTTATTTATCAGGTAAAAGGCCAAAGAGGATGTTGTCACGCCCACACAATGAAGCACATGCCAACAAAAGTTCTTTTGTTTGTGAAAGTACTTTCCTCCAAAAGGCAAAGGAAACAGGTGAAAAGAAAGGCAGACAGATAAAGCACAAGAAGAAAGAGGAGAGGGAGGAAGAGAAGCTTTATGTTGACAACAGGCTGGCAGTGCGAGGAAGAAAGTTAAGAGGCAAGAGGGAGACTGTAGTCGGTGAGATGCGGAGCAGACAGGGTTTGTCTTGAAGGCATTACAGCTGATTGATAGAATGAGAGCTTGTCTGGCAATCCAAGGCAGGGTGTCATGTCACTGAAGAGGAACAGGAGACTGGAGAACGAGGACGCACAGGGCTCCTCAAACGCAGGAGGGGTGTGTGTGTGTGTGTGGGTGTGTGTCTTGTCTTTCTTTCTCTTTGTATGCCAGGCTGTGAATACATGCCTGTCTGTGCATTGTATGTCTGTCAGTGTATCCTTCAGACTCTGTTTGTCAGGGATGGTTGAAGGTGATTGGAATCGGGGACTAATTCAAACGTCACAAACGTCCTCAAAATACAGCTAAACCGTACACTAAAATGTGTTTCTGAAAGCATTTGAGTTGAAAAATGGGCCATGCTGTGACAGAATCTTGATCCATATTTGATCAGCACTGCTTACTTTGACAGTTTTATTTGGATTTTGTGAGCCTGGTGCGTTGCGCTCGAAACTTGTGACGTGTCTGGACTGATGGGGCTCCTCTGTCAGTAATTGTATCAAACTTGCACCATTTCAAATAAGCACAAATTAGCAATACTGTAGCTGCGACCAGCTATTGTGACGTACATACGCACATGTGTGGCATGTGTGCGCACATTTGCATACTCACACAAACACTTGACCTATGTGGCAAAAGTACATGGAGTGGGACTAAGTCACGCTAATGGAAAAAGGACGTTTCTGCTAAGACCAATGATGCCTGCCACAAGGCTCTGTGACAAACAGTTCATTGGTTATGAGAGGGGGCATGACTAAAGAAGGCTGCAGACTAACCCAATGAAATAACTTTGCTCAGTCCCACAAGTGTCTATGACAAATGGTTTGTGAGTTATGGAAGGGGGTGTAGCTAAAGTATAGGCAGCGAGGCAAACTGCCACCAATGAACTCTGCTTAGTCCAGTGATGTCTCCTAAAAAAATTATGACTATCTAATAGGGGTGTAACAATACATGGATTTGTATTGAACCGTTTCGGTACGCGACGTTCGGTCCGGTACAGGGCTGTGCACGGGTGAGTTCACGGGCCGGAATTTTTTTTTTTTTGGCTCACGGGCCAGAAGTTGCGTGTGTTTACGTTCCGCCGCTAACATGTGCAGCTACACGTGCAGCTACACCTGCCGCCCGTGCGCATGATGGCTACTGCTAGCAGTAAACCGGAGCTTGAAGACCCTCCCCTGTCGCTAAAGTCTCCTGCTTAGGAACACTTCGGCTTCCTGGTTAAATATTGCAACGGAGAAAGACAGGTGGATAAAACGAGGGCGGTGTGCCGACACTGATCAGCTGAGATCAGGTATGTCTCCGGCAACACGACAAACATGCTAACTCACCTAAAACGGCACCACCCGAGTGTAAATATCACCGCTACAAGAAGAAAAACCAACATAGTGCAAACGCAGCTGACCTCGGCATTCAAGCAGCCTCTCCCTGGCAATTCAGATCGGGCCAAAGCTATAACAAGAGCCATTGGAGTTTTTATAGCAGCGGATCTAAGACCATATTCAGTTGTTGAAAATCCTGGTTTTAAACACATGCTCAAGGTGATTGAGCCCCGGTATGAAGTACACCCAAATGAACAACAAGAAAATTTAGGTTTTGCTTTTTGTTCCCATACTGTATCGAAAATGAACCGAACCGTGACCTCAAAAC
>JAJHUR010093398.1:12248-24750 GCA_027495735.1 Lutjanus campechanus | reverse complement strand
GCTCCAAAAGATCTGAGTCTACACAGAATGTAAATATTGAGATCGTGATAGGATGTCATCTATCATAAAGCCCACGTGTGAAGAGAGGAGGCTTATTTAATCTCTCAATCAGGTGGAAAATGTATTTCAAAAATGTAGACTTCATAATGTTACCTAACACACTTTATAAACTTCTTTATGTCTTTTTTTTAGTTGAATTATACCATGACTTGCGAGTTAACAACCTATTATTAACCAAGGTAAAATCATACGTTTGTTAATAACTTCATTAGCGCAGGAGGTCATTGAAAAGTCAGTGAGTGCCAGGCGGAACAATTTGAAACTTCCTGGATTGGGACTTGGCTGAGGACACCTGATTAAAAGCATATCAATATCTGTAACAGCCAACATGAGTGGAAACGGAGCTCTTGGTATTGATTTCAAGAAAGTTAATTGGTGCATGATGAATCCCTGTGTTTGACTGCGATCCCCTGACTTTTGCCCCTGACTTCCAGGTGACACGGGCTCTGGGCCAAGCAGCCGCAATGCCAGCGTGGAGCGAGGAGGAGAGAGACAGTCGGACACCTCAGACAGTGAGACCACTGATGTTAGGAAAATAAATCAGCAGCCTTTCAACAGAGAAGGTAGATATGACCCCAACAGGTGAGTTGTCAGTATCATTACTAATACTCACTTTCATTAAAAGAATACTGTTGTGAGAGATTTAAAATTCTGCAAATTCTATACCTAAAATTTATTACCTGTTGCAGCAGCAGGATGCTTGAATTAGAAGAAAAAAGTGGCTCCTCTGTGATAATTAAATGAGTATCAACGCTGTATTTTAGTGTCTTTATTTGTTGGAAATGGCTTAAATTGGCTATAGAAAACACCATATTGTGTATTGTCAACTCAGACATTTGTTGCTTTAGTGTGTAACATTGAAAACTAGAGAAGGCAGCTCATGTTTGAAGTTGGCTTGTTCTGGCAATTATTTAAATTATATATTTTTAGATAGAACAATCCAACTGTTAGGCTAATATTTAAAGTAGCATTATTGACGCCCCTCTCGCACTCAGGTTCCGACTGCACTTTGAGAAAGAGAGTAAAGAGGAGGTGGAGAAGAGGAAGAAGCTGGCCAGGGAGAAGGTGTTGCTGCCGGTCTCAGAAAAAGAGCTCGAGATCAACATCAATGACATCTACCCTTCAGAGAAAGGTCTGGCTGTTTCTTTTTTATATATATAAAGCTTTTCACATGACTGTCTCAAAATAAGCCAAACAGATGAGCAGACTAGGTTAATGGAGTGGGTCACCGCTTGACACGCTGAAATTTGATTATTCGCTGCCAGGTCTTGGTTTCCCACGACGGCCGTCCTGGAATTATGAGATGACACGAGAAAGCCTGTTGAAGAAAGAGGAGAAGTCGTACAGAGACTACCTGGACGACCTGCACTCCAGAAACCCACTCGGCTCTCTGAGCCACTTTGAGCACAATCTGGAGGTCAGTCTTCTCCATAGATTCACTCTTTGACCATCAAAATACCAGAAACTTTTTTTCTTTTATTTTTTCACTTTGTTTTGAAAATGACTGCAACTGATGATTACTTTCATCATCAGCTGATCTGTCGATTATTCTATTGATTAATTCAGTCCGTCACTCAGTGTTTCCCAAAGCCCAAGATGACGTCCTAAATATCTTATTTTGCTCACCCAGTGATCTTCATTTTACTGTTATAGAGATTAAAGAAACCAGAAAATATTCACATGTGAGAAGAATTTTTTTCGATTATCAAAAGACTTGGTGATTAAATTAATAACTGATTACTTGATTAATTGTTGCAGCTCTATTAGCAACCTAAATTAACTCAAAGAAAGGTGAAAACTGGTGGACGTTGCTGTCATTTTGCACATTGCCTAGTTGCTACTGTTTATTTAGTGCCCCAGTTCAGGTAATAACTCAGTTGTTGTCCTAACGATAAATCAGAATTCTCTCTCTATGAATTTTAAATGACCCAGGAAGAAATGCAGTGCAGGTCAGAGCTCACCATTTTTCCTCTCTCACCTCTCAATATTGTTTTCTTCCTCTGACAGCAGTGGATTTAGCATACAGCCATAGTATAATATTTATTATGCCTCCGTGCCAGCAACAGCTGTGGCCAGAGACATTATGTTTTCACATCGTCTGTCTGTCCCATTCTCGTGAACGCTTTATCTCAGGAACACCTGGAGGTATGAGAATAGTAAAGTTTTGGTACTTTTTTAAAATACTTTTTGTTAAAACAGTTTGGCAACATTTGGCACTTGTCGTAGGTCAATATTGATGTGTTTGCACAGAAAGGGAAGCAAATTTTTGCCTCACACAGGCACTGAGGGTGTGTTTCGGTGTTTCGTTCAGCCTTTGACTCACCTGCGCACTCAGAGACTCCACTTCTTTCTGTTATTTCCCTCCAGTCTCACTTCTTCTTCCCCCCTCTCCTCTCAGTACATTCATGAAGTAAAATCAGATCAGATTTGAATCGAATCCAAAGTGACTTACTGCGTTTATTCCTCCAGAAGCTCTGGCTCTGCCCCCAGAGCTCTCCCCCAGAGCTTCCTAGGGCTCAGCAGCTGTCTGGTGGGGAGCAGTTCATATCTATGATTATTAAAATGAGAAGATTTCATTGTAAATTTATTTTGTACTCTCTGTGAGTCTCGTGGTTGTGCAGCAGCATGCTGGATGTCCAGGGTTAATGTCCCCTGTGGGCGTTCTGTTTCTGAGCCACCAGGTATCGAGTATCCAGCCAGTATTGATTCAGTCTCGAGCATGTTTTTAGTATCGAGTATTGTGATACTAAACTTGGGATTGGTATCAACGTCAAAGTTTTGGTATCATGGCAGCACTACTCCACAAAACACTTTTAGGCCATAACAGAGTAGCAGATCATCTTACTGTATTTTAAACAGTTTTAAAGTTTGTTCACAGATTCTCATTTAGGCTGTAGTATCTCATTTACACATGAGATTCCTAATCAGATGTTAACACCACTGTAGTGTCCCCTTCTCTGTCTCCACTGTTACTGGATTTAGTAAAACTATCAAGATTTCTTCTTCATTGCATCGTGACAGGGCTGAATCATATCATACTGAATCATTTGCTATTTAAAAGTTTGCAAGATGCGTTGTGTCGTTGCACATGGATCAAGATCCTTGTTGAATCTCGAGTCTCAGTCAGCGAGATGCACAGCCCTACCTTCAGGTGATCGTCATCGCACCATGTGACAAAGCTCTCTGTCTTCTGTAGGTTAAATTATTCACTGGACTCAAACATGTCACTGTAGTGATAATAACTTCCATTTCACCAAAAGATAACTTAATACCATTTAGTTTAAGTCCTTCAGAGTCTCCACTACATATAGACATGAATATAAGATGAAATTTGAGTGGTTAGCAGAAGCAAACAACTGTTGAGATGGTAATTCTGGTTATATGAAAACCAGGTTTTAAAAGCTCAGACAGCCGGCACCCTGTCTGAGCAAAATGAGTGTTTATGAATTCCGTCGAACTCTTCGACAACAGATAACAGCACATGAAGTAATCCAGCTTGTTCTTGAGTGTCCATGATACACCACGAACTGAATATATCATTGCGGTGAAGCTGAATCACGTAGGGATTTGTCATAATTTTATGACGTACCTGTGCATCGTCTTGTTATTTTTCCTCTGGGAACAAAGTGTACTTTTCTGTCTCACATGCAGTGATGTTATTCTGTTTTGTTCAGGCTGTGCAAAATGCTAACACTGTTTCTCAAAATCAAAAAACCCTGCAGATCATTTAATTTCAAAGCGTGGGCTGAGCTCAGGAGGCACATCACAGCAGAAGCAGGCATTGAGCAGCTGGTGGTGTGATAAGTGACTCTCAGTAATCTAGAGATGATGGCTTTTTAAGTGGAGCTGAGGATCGGAATGATGGAAAAATAACACATACTATATGAATAAGCTCCCTGTTTGAACAGGTTGTTTTGCCTGTTGGACTAGATTTTATTTTTATAGCATTAAAAATCGAGCATTACAGGAAACAAAAAAAATGGAGATTAGCTTTAAGTAGCTTTTAAAAGTCCTGATCTTTTTACCATCGTCTCCTAATAAACTGTCATGCTGATTAAGAGCAGAAAATGTGCATTCATAGACAGGACTTTGTTTTGGTTACAGTAATAACTCTCACCACACTTCCCACTCCTTTTTTTTCCCTGTCTTTTAGACATGGAGGCAACTATGGAGAGTGTTGGAGATGTCAGATGTCATCCTGCTCATCGTGGACATCAGGCACCCAGTAGGTGATTTTATAAGTCGGCAGGATGGATCAGACCACTAGATGGAGACACAGTCAACATGTCTCACATGGTGTTTATTATTTATCAGTTTATTTACCTGACACATCTTCAACCTTGTCATGTTTTTGTTTGGTAGTTTGGTCCACATTATAATAATATTATAATAACTATCCACATTATAAGGAACCTTATTTTTATACAGAAAGGACACATGCAAATCTGACCCCAAATTAAATGGTCCTAAATTAATCACAAACGTAACGACCATGCTTTGTGTTTGGATAAATTTGACCCTCAGATCAGCAGTGAAGTTTTACTTGATCATTTGTTTTCCTTCAGAAGTGTCTCATTAAATTTTAAATTATAAATATTGTCATAGTTTTGTAAAGAGTTAAATGCAACCATTTTTTCCTGTGTTGAAGATGTGTCTGTGTGGGTTTATTCCACGTTAAATTAAACCCGGTTCTTTGGTTCTAAATATAAGACATCAGCTCCTGACATACTTCTAATTCTAACAAGCCAGATATATTTTATGTGAAGTGAATTCATGTCCTCCATTTAGAGTTTCCAGTATTAATGTAAAGTTAAAAATGGCACAACTCTTCTTGTTCCTATTAAGGGTATGTTCGAGTGATTTACTTCTTTAAAGGGACATTTTACCACAAAATCAAGAATGCATGTTTTTCCTTTTACTTGTAGTGCTTTTTATCCATGTAGACCAGTTGTTTCTCAAACTTTTCACACCATGTACCACCTCAGAAAGTATTAGGCTCTCTAAGTACCACCATCATGACTGACATTAAAATACAGTACTGTAGGCCTACCCTATTCAGCTACTTTATACCCAGGAGGCGGGTTTATTCCTTATTGCTGACTGTAGTCCTTACTTGGGGGCAGTGGCTTACTGCAAACACAGTTTAACTCAGAACTAATCATGGATGACGTATGTGTACACTACATGCAGGCTGATATTGAAAGAAAATTATTACAGGAAAGACAAACTTATTTTAAATCACATTTTGCTGATCTCATAGTTTAAGCATTTTCATTTGACATTTTGTAGCATTTTGATTATATGTTTATAAATTAATTTATTCAACTTTTAAAAATTTTGGATATTCCTCAGTGTACCACTAGAGGGCGCTGAAGTACCACTGGTGGTACTCGTATCATAGTCTCACTCACCGGATGCACGCTGTGGGTACAAGTCTGCCATTGGTTGTTTGTTTCAGGCAGCATTGCAGCATCAGCTAGCTACATTTCAAAGTCCCAGAGAAACAACAACAACGTCTTAGCTGCAATCTACACACTGAAAACAGCAAATTAGCACCTGGGACGCCAATGGTACGAATGTAAACAGCCGTTACCTTTTGTTTTGCGGTGATGGAGTCATTTTAAAGTCCGAGCTCGCCTCCAGACGTGCACATGTTCCATCAAAACAAGTTCCTTCTCAGCACCGTTTTGCAGCAGCACCATCGCTGCATCCTGGGCTTAGCTCCGCGTGTGATTGGTTTAACGTAATGCAAACAAGGCAGGGTGTCACCCCCACCCCCATATCAGAATGTGTCTGTGTGGAGCCTGACTTATCTCCAGAACTGTGGAGGGAGGTCTGGCAATGTGAGACTACTCGTACCATAGTTTGAGAGTCTGGGTTTTAGATTGTTTTGGTGTGAGGTGGTGAGTTTTTGAGATATTGGCTGTAGATATGTCTGCCCTCTCTCAAATATATTATAACTTTTAGAACTAGATTGGCCTCAGCATGTGGTGCTCAAAATGCTAAAAAAAAAAATACATATGAAAAACGCTACAGTAATGTCTCTTTCCAGAAACTACGACCTAGTCCCGCAAGATAATCAGTAGCAAGAAAATAGTTAATCATGAAACTGTGGGGTGAACTGTCCCTTTAATAGGCCATCATTACCTTTTCAACAATGGGTCTTCTCATGTAAACCCATCCAGGTGTTGCAGTTTCCTCCAGCCCTGTACCACTACATCACAGGAGAACTCCAGAAGCACGTGGTCCTGGTGTTGAACAAAGCCGACCTGTGTCCTCCCCCGCTGGTGATCGCCTGGAAACACTACATGACCTCCCAGTTCCCCCACCTGCAAATAGTCTGCTTCACCTCCCACCCTGGCCAGCCCTACAGCACAGGTGAGGAGGAGGAGGGGGAGGGAGCAACTGGTTAGATAAGAAGAGGACTGAGTGACGCATATAAAAGATGACATCAGGGAGACTTTGAGAATTTAAATAAACCTGCCACTCAGTGGATTTATTTGAGTTGCAGTATCACCAGAATAAACGGACTGGCTCTTGTTGCAGTGCGAATAACAGTTTGTCTGTCCGTCCGTCTGTCTGTCTGCTGGCTCGTAGTGCTCCAGAAGAAGAGGATGAGGAGGAAAGCTGGCTGGAGTCACGCTGGAGGTCCTATAGATATCCTCAAGGCCTGTCAGGAGATCACAGCAGGGAGAGGTGGGTGTCTGTCCACTCTAAATCTTGCATAACCACAATAAAGCCTTGATAACATTGACATTTCAGTAGAGCTGCAACAATTAATCCATCAGTTGTCAAGTATTAGATTAATTTTAATAGTTGATTATTCATTTTCAGCCATTTTTATAAGAAAAAAGTCCAAATTCTCTGATTTTCACATGTGAAAATTGTCTGTTTCTTTAGTCTTCTGTGACAGTAAACTGAATATCTTTGGATTGTGGACAAAACAAGACATTTGACAACATCACCACCACATCACATGGCAGACTAATCAATAATGAAAATAATTGTTAGTTGCAGCCCTACGTCTCAGTCAGTTGTCTTTGTAAACTTCACTACGTATGCAGGGTTGTGTTGATTGTTGCAAGTTCTCCATCTTGTTTTCAAAGTTGACCTATCCAGCTGGGAGCAGAAGATTCAGAGAGATGCTGTCGCTGAACAGCTTGATGGGGAGCGACAAGATGATGGAGCGGAGTCGGTGCTGGTGGAGCATCAGAGTGACAGCGTAATGGAGATGAGCAGCCCTTCCCAGGAGCTCTACAAAGACGGGGTTCTCACACTGGGCTGCATAGGTACACGTCCGAGTTTTCACTGAGAAATTGAATTGAGTTACTCCAAAACAAAATCTCTCAAAGGTAAAAGGAAGTTTCTAAGTAACTTCTCAACTGGTATTTCTCATCAAGACCTCATCAATTTTTTGTTTTGTTACTCGATTCGCCGAAGATAGCTATAGGGCTGCCCCTGAAAAATGGATGAGTCGAGCCATCAGTTGAGAAAACACCATTTTTTTATTTTTTTTTAGCTGCATTATTGTACACAGAGTGCAGGAGGAACAGCTTGGCAGGCTAGAAACTTCCTCAGAGTGTCTGGGGGTCTTAAAAAACCTTAAAAGGTCTAAAATCCAAATTAAAATGTCTTAAAAATTATTTCAACTGGTCTTAAAATTGATTGAATTAATAAAGTTAACATTACTTTTAAAAAGTTGCATTTTAGGGGGAAAAATGGTCTTGATCAGGTACCTTTTTTTGCCAGTATGAATGTTGAATACGTCTTAAGTAGCATTTTAATGGTGCTAAAAAGTTTTAGATTTAACTTGTTGAAACCTGCAGAATCCCTGTTGACAAACCAAGTCTCAGAATGACAGCAGACACAAAACTAACTGTGATGGAAGCAGAGGAGGGTGATAGAAATAGAGGGCAGCGTGACTCCGGTCTGTTGGCTGCTGCAACGCTCTCTGCTCCGGTGACGACTGTCCGTGAGGTCGGCTGAACCCCGTTTGAACCAGACGGCGATACAGCCTCCTCCGCTGCTGTCCACTGTGACGTCCCTTCAGCCGACAGCACTTTCAACAGCTTGGCAGGAGAAACGCTCTGTGATATTTTAAGATCCTGGGGTTTTATAACTGAACTGTGAACAGGATGTACAGTTTTACTACATCTGACCATGTGGAAATCTGATGTTTTCACATCACAGATGATGAAGAAAGGTATTAAAATGTGAGCTAGGCTAAAACTGAGACTCGTGTCGACTGATAAAGGAGTTTACTGTGACGCTGGACTGAAAAAATGTGGAACGAAACGTCAAATTCTCAAATTGAACAGCCAAATTTGATTCGACTGAAAAAGTCAAAGTACAGCTGTATGTAACTGCGTCAGTACAATGAGCACCTTTCTCTTCAGCCCACTGGAGGAATGATTTACCAGGAGTTATGAGTGAAAACTTTTCTGGGGGACTCAGTATTATTCTTACCTTATTATGATTAGGAAAGAAAACAAGGTCCACCCTATCCCTTATTGAGCCTGCTGAAAGTTCTTTTCTCTTGATAAAGCACAGGAATTTCATCTGATATGCTATGAAAAACCTGTCCATATAAAGTAAATTACACTCTTGTCTTCCAGTCTGAAATATACTGTAGTTAAAGGCTTTGGTATCAAAATTAATTAATAATGCTGCAGAACCACATCGCTGAAAGGTTTCAGGCTAGAGGCACCATATTTCACTTGTATTCCAAGAAGTACCTGTTGGGCTACAAAGTCAAAAAACAAAATAAAACAAAAAGACAATAAAAGGAAAAAATAAAGGGATCATGTGTTCCTTAGTGAGATGAGAGTCTAGAAGACAAGCTAAACAATAAGTATAGTTCAAGCCATAAACAACAGAGTAATAAATAAAGGAAACATGGACTGTTTATGTTCCTACAGGAGTACGTCTCATTCAAGAACCACCCGTACGTACTGTTCAAGTGATTTAGGAGAACTTGTCGCACGTTCAGATACGAACACGAATTTATTAGCGGCCGTGCAGTTAGTCCACTGTTATTCAAACACCAGTTTTTCACTAATGACAGTATATTTTATTAGCTTGGAGACAATTTGAGTTTGAAAAATAAATTACACTTATGTCGACATTATTCTGTTTAACTGCGTTTCAAATCCTAATATAATTTTAAATTTGCATGTAAAGCCGATCATCATTAATTTAATGATGTAGCATTAGCTTCTGTCAGGTGTACCGGCCGTATCTTCACACGCAGGTTTATGAAGTCGCTGTGGAGAGGAACGTCCTCACTTATTCTGTCCTCTTATCTCCATGATGGAAACCTCCCCTCGACCCTCCTCCTCCCGTTGTAATCATCGATCACCTTGCTGTGGCGAGGCTTTTTTTTTTTTCTTTCCTTCTTTGAAGCTGTTTTCATATCGAGACACTTCTTTATTTCAGTGACATTCCGACCCTCAGGTAACACGGCATTGTACGAGCCCTTCGTACAAAAAAAAAGTCAGAGAAATGTTCTCGTATGAGGCCCAGTGTCCGTTATAACCTTCCACAGATGTTGTTCCTCAATATAAAGTTCAGAAAGGATGGATGCAGCTTCCTCCATGGAAATCATCGCCAGGAATGTTGGAAGCTACAGTCCCTGTTTCAGCAGATCTGCATCCTTCCAATTCGTTGCCGTCAGTCATTAGCTGCCACGCATCCGGTTATTAAAACTTCTTTCAGAGTGTGATTCAAAAGGCACAATGCTGGATCAACAGTGGACAGTTTAGCCAACAATCTTGGGATTATGTAGCATTTTACCAGAAGGTTTTACTTTAGTGCAGGCTCTTACCATGAGATAAAAAAGCACCTTCATCTTGTCTTCAGAGCAAACAAAGATCAGAGGCAGATAAACCCATCTTGTGCAATCGAACACGGGTGAAATTTGTTCTGCGTACACAGTTAGAATTGGTCATTTTGTTTTTTATTGATTTTTTGGATCCTCTGTGATGGGTTTTCCAGACTTAATCCCATTCATCAGTTTTCAATGAATGACTTCACTTGAGTCGCTTTCCCAGTTTCTTTGAACAGCATTCCAATTTTTTTTTTTACTGACGTGTTGTTCAGCAATTTGTACAATTTTGATGCAAGTTTAACCTTTTGTCAAAAGGCTTAACCCGTCCCTCTGTTTTTCCCTCGCAGGCTTTCCGAATGTCGGCAAGTCATCTGTTATAAACAGCCTGGTGGGGAGGAAGGTGGTGAGCGTGTCTCGAACCCCAGGCCACACCAAATACTTCCAGACCTACTACCTCACCCAGACGGTCAAACTCTGCGACTGCCCGGGACTGGTTTTCCCCTCACGCGTTGATAAACAGCTGCAGGTCTAAGCTCACTTTTGTGCACTCGACAGCAGATGTGACTTTGTGTTTGCTTGCCTGTTTAGGCTCAATAGAAACATAATTGTGTTGAACAGACGCACACGCACACCTCTGGGAAAATGGATTATTGATTTTATACATTCCCACTTGTTATTTTCACAGGCTCTTCATGAGTTCCAGGGTTGTTTTGTCTGTTGTCTGCTCAACATTTTTAATAGTGTTTGGTTGCTATGTTGCCATTTTCAAAATGATGCTGGACGTCTCTTTGATTAATCTTATCGATCTTTTTCTGTCTCCCCCTTGTCTTTTATCTTTGCTTTTGTTTCCAGATCCTGGCAGGCATCTACCCCGTGTCTCAGCTGCAGGAGCCCTACAGCTCAGTGGGATATCTGTGCGAAAGGACTTCTTTCCTCTCTGTTCTCAAGCTCAAACATCCCAGTTTGCAGGAGAGCAACGCCCAGCAAGGAAACCAGACGTCTGAGGAGCTCAGCTGGACTGCCTGGGACGTGTGTGAGGGTGAGCCAATTCTCAGTGACACTGACCATCCAATTCCTATTTTCTCAAACTGTGCTACGCAACCTCTCTATAGTGGTACATGGAGGAATATCAGATTTTATTTTATTGAAATAGATTAATTTAAAAGAAAGAAAATACTTAAAATATAAGAACATTGCATTTAAAATATGGGGGGGATCAAAAACAGAGATGGGGAAGTCCATCCCATTTGATTTAGAAAAAAATCAGAATTTCACCAGACTTTTCTTTTAATTATGTCTTACACAGTGATGTGTTACACTCACTGTCACAAACACCTGTTATTAAAATATTCCCTCTCTTTCCATCTCTTTATGTGGTCTTTAGCGTGGGCAGAGAGGAGAGGCTACAAGACGGCAAAAGCAGCTCGTAACGATGTTTACCGTGCAGCTAACAGTCTCCTGCGGTTGGCAATCGATGGCAGATTGTGCCTCTGCCTCAGACCACCTGGCTACAGCTGCCTGAGAGGTAAAAGGCTCTTTCATGACTCATCATTTCAGCTTCAGCTGTATTTGAACAGTGAAAACGGCAGGTGGGCAGAATTAACTTATTTTTTTTCGGGGGGATTATTTACGGTCTACAGAGCACTGGGAAAATCACCCAGACCTGCCGGAGATTATGGCTCTTCAAGGAAGGACGACGGAGGAGGAAGGAGCGGGAGAGAGGGACGACGACGACGACGGGGAGTCCAGCACCGAGCCAGAGGAAGAGAGAGACCGGGACGCAGACGACGATGAGGACGGGGACGATGAGGACGAAGGGTTTGGACGTCCGAGGCGGAAGGACGATAAGACATCTGGCTTCACCGTCAACATGTATAATGTCCTTCGGGAAAATGAGTGCGAGTGATAACGAAGGGAAAGACGAGCAGACGGTTCGGTCGCACTTTATTATATAGCACACCAACAGGATGTAACAAGCTGTACTTTGTATCAAATAAGACAAAAACATATAAATATTACGTTAGACTTTATTAGACTTTATTTTAGAGTAAATAAGGACACATTACAACAGAACTATACTGTAAACAGAAGTGAAATCACGTACCTGCTACTTCCTCATTTAAAAACAATATGTGGACCAGATCTACTAAGCAAAGGGCAAATTACAGAAGAGGAATATTTTGTCTATAGGTGACTGATATCAGATCAGCGTTTCCCACAGAATGACAATGTAACAGTGGCAAGACGAGGATGGAAAATATAAAATAACATATTTCTGCTTAATTCTCCACCTTGCTTTATGGTTTAGTCCCTCCTCTCTCTGTTTCTCTCTGCCCTGCGTGTGTCTGTTGACTTTCTTTGTCTACAGGATGTTTTATAAAATCTGTTTTTCACAGCAGCAGATGTACCTGTTAGACGCTTCTGACACAGCAGAGAGAACAGGTGAGGGACGGGGCAGAAGGGGAGATTGTGCGCTAATCACCCGTGTATGGTTTCGCTCTTTCGTACGGCTAAAAAAATTTGAATGCCAAAATGCGTCGCAAAATATACTCGAGCGTCCTCCCGAATAAAGTGAGCGGGGAAACACTGCAAGGATGTAACATCATGCTCGTGCTC
>JAJHUR010093398.1:0-12228 GCA_027495735.1 Lutjanus campechanus | reverse complement strand
CGTCAACATGTATAATGTCCTTCGGGAAAATGAGTGCGAGTGATAACGAAGGGAAAGACGAGCAGACGGTTCGGTCGCACTTTATTTTATAGCACGCCAACAGGATGTAACAAGCTGTACTTTGTATCAAATAAGACAAAAACATATAAATATTACGTTAGACTTTATTAGACTTTATTTTAGAGCAAATAAGGACACATTACAACAGAACTATACTGTAAACAGAAGTGAAATCACGTACCTGCTACTTCCTCATTTAAAAACAATATGTGGACCAGATCTACTAAGCAAAGGGCAAATTACAGAAGAGGAATATTTTGTCTATAGGTGACTGCACAGACTTATTGTAACACTGTAGGCAGATAATGTGATTTGATCAAAGAAGCAGGCATCAGTCTTTATCTCGGCCAGTTGTATGGGACCAGCCAGGGACGGTGTGTCTCATGTAACAGATACGTGGTTTCACTTTAGTTTACAGTTCACTTACTCTCTAAGAAAGTCTAAAAAGGGTCTGACAGTCTGAGATCAGCGTTTCCCACAGAATGACAATGTAACAGTGGCAAGACGAGGATGGAAAATATAAAATAACATATTTCTGCTTAATTCTCCACCTTGCTTTATGATTTAGTCCCTCCTCTCTCTGTTTCTCTCTCCCCTGCGTGTGTCTGATCTGTTGACTTTCTTTGTCTACAGGATGTTTTATAAAATCTGTTTTTCACAGCAGCAGATGTACCTGTTAGACGCTTCTGACACAGCAGAGAGAACAGGTGAGGGACGGGGCAGAAGGGGAGATTGTGCGCTAATCACCCGTGTATGGTTTCGCTCTTTCGTACGGCTAAAAAAATTTGAATGCCAAAATGCGTCGCAAAATATACTCGAGCGTCCTCCCGAATAAAGTGAGCGGGGAAACACTGCAAGGATGTAACATCATGCTCGTGCTCCTCATGTCTAAGATCCGCAAAAGATCGGATGAAAGTGATTATTTATCAGAAACAATGTGTACAAATATCTCGAGAGTTTTGCAAATCCTTGCTAGACATGCTGAGAGGGAGAAACAGCAGCTCCAACATCAGGAAATCAGTTCATTATGGCACGTCGCATCTTTTTGTGTCAAATAAATGAATGTAAGGGAAACACACTTCAGTTTACGGTCCAGTTCTGTTCTAATGTGTCCCTAATTACCCTCTAATAAAGTCTGTTAACGGTCTAATAAAGAACATTACTTCTAGTTTAATTTGGTACAAAGTACAGCTTTTCACGTATCATTAGTTTTCTGTACAGTAAAGTGCGACTGAAAGTTCTTCCTCTTCCCCGACTTTTCCCTGTTTACCCCCAGTGCACTTTTCATTCCTGTTTTTTTTTTCCCTAAATCGGCATTCCTTCTCATTTTTCTTGCCTCCTCTCCTCCTTTCATTACATCATCTCCTCCTCATCATCCAATCGATGCAGTTTGCTTCCTCCTCTATACTACACAGAGCATATTCATGTACTCCATGCTGTGCCTCT
Source organism: Lutjanus campechanus (assembly GCA_027495735.1). Taxonomy (NCBI): domain Eukaryota; kingdom Metazoa; phylum Chordata; class Actinopteri; order Lutjaniformes; family Lutjanidae; genus Lutjanus; species Lutjanus campechanus. Next base: position 10,722 of record JAJHUR010093398.1, on the reverse strand, counting down.
GCTCTGCTTGTTCATCCATGAAGCTTGTTCTTTAGTGTTGCTTCTAGGAATGGGTTTGGTTTGGTTTGATTTAATCTTTCTCTGCTCTCTCTATTTTTTTTTTTTTTTTCTTTGCATGTAGTTCTCAGAAACAAATGAACAAAGTTAACTTTACTCAGCCTGGAATAATCAACCAACTGGTTTTCAATCTCTTTATTGATAAGTGACTTCACAGCTGAGATGCCAAAGTTCAGAAGTAAAAAAAAAAAGACGTTAAAAAACCAATCAGAAGCACTGTCGATATGATGTCATTCACTGGAGCAGCCATTTGGCTCTCAGAGCAGCTGGAGATTTAGGAACACGACTCTAAATCTTCTTTATAGACCATCATTTGTCACAACTTTGGTTAAAGGGTGTGGGGACGGAATATAAGACCATAAAACCAACATTTTACTCACAGTTTTTGCTGTTACCAGTGTTACCGACAGCTCTGTTAGAGGTTTGTTAAACTGAACTGGGGTTTTGGTGTAGATTATACTGTATCTGAGAGTGATATTTTATTTGGTGTGGTTCTGCACAGTGAGCAGGAAGTTAAAATAACTGTGGGTTGGGGGGGAGGGAAGGGTAGTTGAATCCTGTATTGCTGGACGAGGCTGTTTCAGGAATTAAACCTGTAGTGTTTTAACTACTACAAACATGATCCTTAGATTCTGACGGAGATCTACAGTATTTGGTGCAGGATTTTGGCTACACTCATTCAGCAGGTTTATATGCTAATGGCAGTGCAGAGACTGCTTAAAAATCAGTTACAGGAAGAGTTCAGCAATTTGGAAAGTACGCTTTTTCCTGTTTTTTTTTTGTTCTCAAGAGTGAGACGAGGAGATGGATGCCACTCTGGTTAATATGAAATTGGAGGGTAATTTAGCTTCGCACAAAGACTGGAAACGGGAGGAAAGTGAGCCATAAAAGCTGCCTAGAAACAAAAATATAAAGATCAACATTGTCGTCTTCTATATTTAAGTTGTAGAAAAACTGAGGTGTAAAAATGTCAGGTCATGTGTCTGGTAAATACCTAGTGGCAACGTCACATTAATCCAAATCCTCGATTCCTCATGACTTTCAGTTTTAAGGTCATGATTCTGTTTTTCAATTCTCTTTTTTAACACTGACAGCTGTGCCATAGTCAGACTACTGAGTTTTTTGTTTTTTTCCCCTGACAATTGTCATCTATACTTTAAAATCCTTTAAAAAAAGATAGTCTATGTGGTATCTGGTCTGGCGGCCGTTGTGCTGAGCTGTGTTGTCTTTGAGTTGTTGTTATTTTCTTCAGACACGCACCCGATGTAGCAGGTGGGTGAGGGTGGAGAGAGGGACGAGTCGCTGATCCTGCACATCAATTTGATTCTTGAAATTGAAAGCTCATCTCAGTTGTTTGTTTTTTGATTTAATATTGAAATTGTGGCTCCCCTGCTATCTAGACTTTCAGCCACTTTACACCTTGTTTTTTTTGTCCTGAATAAACAAACCAGATATGATGTGTTAATATGTGAGCTTTTAAGGGGCTGGCAGGCTGATTTTGTTACTTTCGGACATAAACTGGTCAGCTGCTTTCCCCCGTTTCCAGTCTCTGTGTGCTAAGCTAAGCTGACTGCCTGCTGGCTGGAGGTTCATATTTACTGTTCGTGAGAGTAGGGCCCGACCAGTACTGGGAGTTGAAAAATTCTTATATCAATATATCGGCCAATCTTCTCTATACTGAATGTAGAAAACATGCATAAACACATCTTTTGCAATGATTCCTTAAAGGGATAGTTCACCCAAATATGAAAATTCTGTCATTATCTACCCACCCGCATGCAGATTGAAGGTTGGGTTTAGTTTTTTAGTCCACAGAACACACTGAGTTTCTCCGGAAAACGGCGCCGCTGAATCTCCCAGACAGTTTAAGTGAATGGTGACCAGTTTTCAAATGGAAGAACCGACTGGAAAAAAACAAGACAATAAAATGCCTCCATACTGCTCGTCTGGTGTAATCCAAGTCTCTTAAAGCCCCGACATTCACACCGTGTTTTTATCCTGATCTTCATTGTAGATCCTTAGTTTGGAGCCTTGTTAACGCCTTTTTCCTGTGAAACTCCAGCAGTGTTTTGTTGGCTAAAAAACCCCCCAAAAACCTGACCTTCAATCAGCATGAGGGTGAGAAGATAACTGAAGAGATTGAATTTTCATTTTTGGGCGAACTATCCCTTTAAAACATTTGACAAAGATGTGTGATGGAGGCAGGATATTTTGCAGTTTAACAATAAACTTTATTGTCCAAAATTATATCAGTAAACTCTCACAAATTGAGCAAATTTATTACATTACATTTACATTAGAGAAGCATATCCGACAGTGATACAGGTAGAGATCGATACAGCTGTGACAGGTCAGGTCGGGCTCTACATGAGAGTGGTATTGATCTCTGATCAAGTGTATTTACCAAATGCTGAACTGTTCCTTTAACCACACAGAAAGAGAGACTGGCCATCTCGGCCTCCATCTGTTCATCATTATAAATAACATTTCACACTCCATGTTTGCTCTGTTGTTGGGTTTTTTATGAACTGTGACTTCGACACGGCGCTCGATTTCAAGGTCAGATCTCGTTTCGACATTCAGACGAGTCACGCCGCGCTTTCATCAAATCCTCCGTCGATATGATTAGATTAATAAGCGACATCTCCGCTGTTGACCAGTCTCTCTCCGTCTCTGTGACGTGTGACGGCCCCGCTCCGATCCCGAGTGCTGTATTATTAAAAGCGTGCTGTTGTCTTACCTCATTCATGTGTTCATCGGTGAGGCGACTCTGCAGCACAGTGCTGTGTTACTGTGTAATACATCACAGTCATTTCTACCATCGGTACAGTGTGAAGCAGTTACTCAACACTACCATGCTGTTAGACACACAACAGACTTTTAGTTGTGTTGATGTGGATTTTTTTTGTTTTGTTTTGTTTTGTTTTTTTCTTCTGGAGATATTAAAACTGACAGCGTCTGGAGAGTGCGGTGTGAAGGCTTGAGGTGTGTTCAGGCTATTTGCTGCATTCCTCATTTCATTCCTAGTACGCCTAATGATGACTGGACTGCTTTCTGCAATAAAAGAAAATAATCCTCTAAACCAAACAGGTGTCCGTGGCTGGTTTTTGTGTTTTATTTAAAGACATCGTTAAGAAAAATCACTCGTAACCTGCGTGAGATAATGAACGTAGATTATTAAATATATCAGGGAAAGATCTTTTAAATTACTTCTGCTTTATTAAAAAAGACACACGTCCTGCTCATTACAAAAGCATACGATTAAACCGAGAGCTGCTGATGTGTGAACTTTAAATGTTTTGACAGGATTTTAGTGGCGATTTGTGATCAAAATGGACAGCTGGGCCATGTTTGGACGAGCTTTGTCAGACTAATTGCACCGTGTGTCCTGCCTGAATGCTAAATAGACGCGGAGTTATAAATTCACATCTCATGGAGATGTTAGTGCTTTATGGTTAGAGTTGTCTTGTAATTAGTCAGGGGACTTCCTTTTATGAGAACCAAAGACAGATAATTACTGCGATGAGATTTACTGATAGCCTACTAACGATCAGCTGCACCGTACACAGATCTAATTAAAGTCCTCCCAAACTACTTAATTTGTAAATTTCCAGATGGGGCGTATTTGAAGCATGAAAGCATGAAATGGAGGAAAATGTACCCAACCACAAAATCATTGAAGAAGAATTTAAGTTACTGTTGACAAGGCTGAGTTCTCACTGTATAATTATTTTAAAATGAGGCTGTTTACATGTAAAACTAATGTTATGCTAAATATTTGTGCACATGTAGACACTGTATTATTATTAGCAGAGTTATTAATCAGCCCCAATTCCACAAAATAAAAACAGAATGCAATGATTTGCAAATCACTTTTGACTTGTATTCAATTGAAGACATTACAAAGACAAAATATTTAATGTTCAAACTGATACACAGGTTCTGGTTTTGATGCCTGCAACATGTTTCAAAGAAGAAAAAAACAAAAAACCTCCACCTGTTTGGACCATTCAAGGATTAAAATGGCGTCCTGGAAAGGCTCGGCTCGACACAGAAGTGCAGGAATTCAGGGATGTCACCATCTGCAATCCATAATACCATTAAAAGATTTAGAGAATCCAGAAAAATCTCTGCATGTAAGGGGCAAGGCTGAAAACCAACACTGAATCTCTGTGACCTTTGACCCTTCAGATGGCACTGCATTAAAAACCCACCTAACTGTATAAAGGATACTACATGGGCTCTGGAACTTCATCAGTCGTTGTTAAACAGTTCATTGCAAGTGCAAGACACTACCAAAGAGAAAGACAAATATCAACAACGCCCAGAGATGCCATCTGAGATCGACTGATGCAAAGTGTGCTGAGGTCTGATGAGTCCACATTTCAGAATGTTTTCAGAAATCATGGACGTCGTGTCCTCCAGGCTAAAGAGGAAAACGACCATCCAGATTGTCACCAGCACCGACTTAAAAAGCCAGCATCTGTGATGATATGGGGACATGTTGGTGCCCGTGGCATCATGGGTAACCGTCACATCTGTGAAGGCCCCATTAATGTTGAAACGTACATAAAGGTTTTATAGCAACATATGCTGCCATCTAGACGATGTCCTTTTCAGAGACGTTATTATTATTTCAGCAGGACACATTCTACATGTGTTACAACAGCGTGGCAGGTTCAGGTTCAGGTTCAGGACTGACCTGCCTGCAGTCCAGACTCATGTCTCCCACTGAAAATGTTTGGTGCATTATGAAGCAGAAAATACAACAAGAGAGACCCTGAACTGTTGAGCACCTGAAGTCGGATATAAAGCAAGAATGAGATTTCTTTGTTTTTTACTGTTAACCAATAGTTAGTGTCGTCAGTTGTATCACAGAGGTAAACGTGTCCCCGTCTCGACTTTTATTGGAACATGTTGCAGGCTTGTTATTCAGAATGAGCTAAAAACAATTAAGTTTATCAGTTTGAACATTAATTATCTCGTCTTCGTGCTGTATTCAGTTTAACGCAGGTCAAAAAGTTTTGGTAAATCATTGCATTCTATTTTCGTGTTACACAGCATCCCAACTTCTTTGGAATTGAGGTTGTAGTTTTGAACTTTAATTATTTTTTATTTAGGTTAGTTTTAATTTCTGTTATCAGTTCAGTTTGGTTTCATTTAGTTTCCAGAGTGGGTTTGGAGTTTAGTTTTTATTCTTTAAAATGTTTAGTTTTTGTTTAGACAAAGTTTAAACCTACAGACATTTCTTCTATATTTGTATTTTATTTTGACGAAGTGTCTTAAAGCACAACAATATCTTTTCAGATAATTTTCAGTTCTCTTAAGTCTAGTTTGTTTTGTTTTTCAGTTATTTCAGCTTAACTTTTTTTTAGTTTAGTCTTAGTTGAACTATAATAAACTGAATTATTATCTGTGATGACCAGATGCCTTTTGCCCAGTGCATTATGGGATAAACTCCAACCTAACCTGTGTGGGAAGTACAGAAAATGGACGAATGCCCATTTTAAAATTAAAACCTATTAGCTTCTGCAATCCCGGTGCCAGTAATATTGAAGAAAAATATTCAGATCACATATTTTATTAGAAGCAGTGCTTGAAACACAGTGCATGTGATTTATTTGCCCTCTTGCAGTTTTTCTTGGTTGCATTCACACAAAAAGTAGAACGACACACACAAGTCTGACAAATTGAAGGTTCTGCATCAATAACAAGACTCCAGACTGCTAAACTCTGAACATAATCCCATTGTTTTCATTCAAATAGAAACTTTGAACATCTGAACACAAATCACATCATTCAGCTCAGTTTGTTCACCTGAAAAACACCGGCCTTCAAAACGCCACACCTTATATAACCGTTTGTCTCACTCGCTTCTCACCTGTTTCAAACTCAATTGGCAAAGCAGCTCAATACAGCTGTCAGAGCATAAAAGAGGCCTCGGGTGACTTCTATTGTATCGAGGATAAAATGTGGCAGCACGGAGAACAAAGGCGAAGAGGAAGAGCGAGAGCAGGAAGAAGAGGAGGAAGGCGAGACGATATTTTTAATGGCATCCACGAAACTTTTGGTTTGAACTCTTAACAATGTCGCAGAATCAACTGTAAGTTTAAAGTTTGACTCTGGGAAGATGGACTGCCAGTTCAGCCAAATTAGATCTCACTGGATCACCGAATCCTGCTGCTGCTTTGACTGTGTCGAGGAAATATCATCATATTCTCAGTATTGTACCGCAGTGCAACATGGCAACAGTCTTTGCACTTTATGCACCATTAAACTGCAACTTATTTTAGAACAAAATATACATTTTAATATGTAACATGACCTCGTGAACTGAGAAAAATACTTTAATGGTAGTGCTTTGGTAGTAGTGAAATTCATCACACCAGTGAGTAGCACATTATATTAGGATGCATGTAATAAGTATTAGTTAATAGGTACAGTAATAAGGCACTTATAACATGCTTATTAACATAAATATGTGTTTATAGGACTGTATAAGTGTGAATAATAGCATCATAAACACTTATTGTTATATTATAATACATGTATTACTGTAGCACCTATAAGAAACTGGTCAGCAGTTTATAGACTGCTTAAGAACATTAATAAAAGCCTCTTTTATAATAAGATTACAAACCCATTTATTCAATTTAACTAACTTACCTATATGTCATTGTTTAACCTTCGTCAAGTTTTTGTTCTTCCCTTATTAAGATGTCTACATTAGTTTATTATGCATTTATTAAAAGTGTTTCTGAACAGGATTACATCCTGTTCAGAAACACTTTTTGTTATACTGGGTGAAATGGTCCTTCTACCATAAGAGTAGTCAATACATTATGTATTTAGAAAAAGGAACGAAAAGAATCAGACCTCTGTGTCAGCTGCAGGCCTGTAAAAACTCTGACCAATCCCTGCCATTCAGTCTGAATGGAAAGGAACCAATCAGATGTCTTCATGTCTCCTGCTGCTCCCGCCCCCCTCTGTCCCTCCCTCCTCCCCGCGTGCGCACTCATCACGTTTCACTGTTGCCGGAAATATTCAGCACGCTCCTCATCAGAAATACCAAGTTAGCAGGAGAATAAGTCCATAAGGGTACAATGGCAGAGAAAATGCAGCCAAAAAGACCACTTCCAGCGTTAGTTGTAACGGCTCGCCCCGCTAAACAGGCAAAGAAAAGAAAGCCGGAGGCAGAAAAAGGCTGCACGAAAAAGGCTCTAGATAAAGCTAGAGGACAAACCAGAGTCAACATTGGTGCAGCCTTTGAGCGGCGGAGACAACTGAGGCATCTGAAGGGCCTGAAAAGTGATGCAGAGGTTGCTGTGTTTCTGTTGGACAGGTAATTATTTGTTTTGCTTCGGGGGGATTTGTTATTTTCATGAAATATGTAACGTTTGCCAACTTAGCTACTTTTGTAGCTCGTATTAGCCCAATGCTAACATTAGCTTCTCTGTCGGTGTAAGCCGGTGGTCGGTAGATACTGCTTATTTAACTTATAGGATCTGTGCTTCCTGCACGGAGCATTGAGCGTTTTTACTCGACTCGGGGCGTGGTTTTGGACGGAGCACTGATGGGAGGGGGAGGAGGTGGTGGAGCTTAGAGGAGGTGCCACTTTCAAATCTTGCTAGCTCTCCAACAGCTCTCCAACATTATCAACTATAGCTAACTATAGCACAATAAAGGATTTATTAACCTTAATAAGCATTGTTCACACTTTAGATCTGGTAACCACAAAATGGCTAATCAACTGTTAACAAATGCATATTTAACTGCTAATAGATACATAATAAAGTATGTGGAAATATTAATAAAGCAAGAACAAAAACCTTGTAAAGGTTTAAAGGGATACTTCAACCAAAAATGAAAATTCAGCTATTATCTTCTCACCCCCGAGCTGATTGAAGGTCAAGTTTAATCTTTTTTAGTCCACAGAACACTGCTTGAGTTTCACAGGAAAACATTGCTGTAAAATCTCCCTAACGATGGAAGTGAATGGTGACCAGTTTTCCAGCAGAAAAATACAACAGAATAAAATCATAAAATGCCTCCATACTGCTCGTCTGTTGTAATCCAAGTCTCCTAAAGCCCCGACATGCCAAGTTGACTTGTGACATGTTATTTACACCATGTTTTTGGCCTGAATCTTCACCGTAGAGTCTATAAACTGCTAAAAAAGTTTCTTCTAAGTGCTTATAAATACCTTATAACCTAACATTAAGCATGTTTATTATGCTATCATTCACACTTATATCTTATTAACATATATTGATGTTAACAAGCTTCTTATAAGAGCGTTATTACCTGTTCACTAATGCTAATTCCAAGCACCTTACTATAAAATATTACCCACCAGTGTTTAAATTGATGCTGTGTAAAAGGTATTCATATAATCACTGTGTATATTGTTTTGGAGAAAAAGAAAAATCACTTCCTGAGGAGAGAGAACATGTTTTTGAGTGCAGTGTGTTTCATTTTGCAGCAGATTTCTTTTCCAATTTTGTGTTCGGAGTTTTGAGAAATTGGGCTGAATTTCAGGAAACGTGTGAAAACTGTATTATCTCTGTTGATTACCAGGTGCATTTTAACCAGTGCATTATGGGACAGCGTCCAAGCGAACCTGTGTGGGAGGTACAGAGAACGGATGGATTCATAGTCCAAATATTAAAACCCACTAGCTTCTGCAAGTAATACTGAAGAAAATTCAAATCACATAGCCTATTTCATTATAAGCCATGCTTGGAACACACTGCTTTTGATTTATTTGCTTTCTTAATAAGCGCCTGATCCCTCAAGAGCGAAGAAGAGAATCAACAGTCTCTTGAAAAGACGCTGCAGCTATGTTGTGAGTCTGCTTTTATTATAATGGTGTTTGTTTATCAAAGCACTTCCAATTTTCACTTTAAATCCACTGTGTGTCTTACATGACTACATTTAATAAAACAGGATATGCATGAGGGGAAGAGGGTGGCCCTGACAATAAAACATAACCCCCAACCATTGTCCGCTGCCACCGCCGCTTTTATTAACTCTGGAGCATATGGAATAAATTATCACCTCTCTCAGCTCCTAATAAAATCATTTCTATAGACATGTGTTGAAAATTTGAGACACGTCCTTGCAGTGGCAGACGCAGGATGACTGAGGCGAAGGGGCGAAAAAACATAAGGGCACCAGCGTGCCAAAAGTTATGTTGCATTTTTATCATGTTTTGTCCACTGGAAGGACACTCTAGAGGGCATTTTACCACATTTTGTCCTCCGAAGGGCACTCTAGAGGGCACTTTACCACATTTTATCCACTGAAGGGCACTCTAGAGGGCATTTTTTCACACTTTATCCACTAGAAGGGCACCTTAGAAGGCACTTTATCAAATTTTGTCCACTGGAAGGGCACTCTAGATGGCATTTTACCACATTTAGTTGACCAGCAGGGCACTCTAAAGGGCACTTTATCACATTTTGTCCACTGGAAGGGCACTCTAAAGGGAATTTTACCATATTTTGTTGGCCAGAGGTGCACTGAAGAGGGCACTTTATCGTGTTTTGTCCACTGAAAAGGCATGTTATAAGGCACTTTGTCTTCTGGAAGGGCACTCTAGGGGGCATTTTATTGTTTTATCTGCCTTAGGGGCAATCAAGAGGGCACCTTTGCAGAAAATTTTCGAACACGGCGCCACCAGGGGGGGACAATTGCCGCCCCTACCCCCATAACCCCTCCTCTGAGTCCCCGAGTGCATCCTTGAAATTTATGTCTTATTTGTGTTTGTCACTGTCATTATGGGATGACTGTATTGACAGTGTTTGCCAAATTATTCACACTCTCGACGCCACTAAAGTCCTCTTGTCAGAGTAAATCTGGCTGCAGCTATTATCTCATTATGTTTATCGTGACCCAATGGGCACCATTCACAGGCGAGCTGAGACGGCACGGTGATAATCACCACTGAGCACTGCCATAATCATTATTTACAGGAGTGGAAGTGGGTGGAAATCCCCTCGTCTTGCATAATTGGGATTCAGTGCCAACTTGTACGGTACTCAGGGATGCTCTTTGCTGACTAGATAAACTCAGACGATGGAAGAAGAGAGGACTCATCTGGAATTGTTTCCGATTTCAATGCCGGAGCCATGAGCTGCTTAATTTCCCCAGAAAGAGCTCTAACTATGTTGTGGTCCTCGAACCTATATGGCAGTAATTACAGCCAGACAAAGGCCCGAGATTTACTGGAGCATGACACCATAAATTTCAAAACTGTTAATTAAATTCTGCTGTGTTAAATGTCTTTGCTGCCAGCAGCGGTCACGCCTATCATGCCCATGTGGTTTTAATTTGATCTCTTCTTTTCTCTCTCTCTCTCTCATCTTGGAAAGCTTTCTCATGACGCAATCAGGTTGTTGTGGCCTCTTCCTCCTCCTCCCCCTCCTCTTTTCTCTTATTTGACCCCATTCTTGCTCCCTACATGACCCCCGCTAACATGTGGGTGAGACCGGGGAGTAATGAATGAGTTTCATATGAGAGTCGGAGCATAAGCAGAGCAGAGAAATTCATTAGTCTGGTTTTATACGCTCCCCTGGGCGCTGCAGACACACACATGCACGCACACACACACACACACGGTGAGATAGAGAGTGTGAGCGGGGAGGTTGTAAAAAAAAAAAAGCA
>JAJHUR010093397.1:13317-37043 GCA_027495735.1 Lutjanus campechanus | reverse complement strand
TTTTTTTTTTTTTTTTTTACGAGCAAATTAAAAATGATCATAAAACCAGCTACCTGGAAACTTTGCGTGCATTTAAGAATCAGAGCAACACTGTGTTCTCTGCCTCTTACCTGCCGTGAGAAAGCTCTCAGCCACCTCAGGGGAATGCGTGTTCGAGATAAGGACTCCAGGAACGATTAAATAAAATCCAGGAGAAAAGGCCTGTGCTTTCAAAGCTACTGTAACAGCTGGGCCAATCAAAGCAATTTCCCTTCCCTCCCCAAAACTCCCCCACAAAGCCAGTCCCCCTGGCCCGCGGTTCCCGGCCAAAACTCGTGGTCCACCCTGGGAATTCTCCTCTAAGGCCACAGTGCACAAAGTGCCATTCTGAGAGAAGCCATTTAGCTAAAAAGGCTTCATTTAAGGTGGTAAGCATAGTATAATGGGGCAAATAATGCTGCAGGTGATAACAAGTCAGCGTTCCAATTGTCTTTTCCAGCATTCCTCGATAATGGACAGTAAAGTAGCAGCAGGAATAACAGCGTTTGGCGCTAACACAGACACTATCTAGCCCAGATCTCAGCTGACTTCTCTCTCGGCGTTTCAGTTTAACTCATTATCTCATTTCTTCAAGTTGAAAGATGACCTGCTTAAAAAGTTAGAGGGATAGTTTGGATTATTTGAAGTGGGGTTATATGAGGTACTTATTGCCCACAGTAGACGGAAGTTGGCACGCCCCCAGTTTAAGGTAGCAGCGGGACTCCATTCACTACTCCCTAATCACTATCTGGGGATTTCTATGTAGAGAACTATATAGTGAAGGAAAAAAAACACTTTGGGACACTGCTCTCTGTGCTGTTAATTACATCACTGCCTTTGTTTTTCTTTTAGCACAATGCAATCATATATATTGCTCGGTTAGTGACCATCGGTGGAACACTGCTTTAACAAGACATTATGGGTTAGATCGAGTTCATTATATAGGATATAATAATAGTGACTAATGAGTGACACACCCCTAGTGTAGGAAGGTACATGAAGTCCACCTAACCAAACTCTATTGGCAAAATTAGTCATTTTACCTCACAGAACACTGGAGTCGCTGGACTACTGCTGCCTCGTTCTGTTAGTTTGTTTGTATTACTGTGCGAGTTCGGTGTTTTAAAGAGTTTGTTCAGATTCACTGAAGTCACACAATAACACAGGAAAGCTAACTGATCAAGGCAGTAGTAAAGCTGTAACTCTAGTGAAGTGCGAGGTAAAGTTAATGATTTTTCCTATGGAGTTTGGTTAGTTTGGTGGCTATCTGACGGCGAGGTAAAGTGGTAAAAATATTCTAAATACAGCGATACACTACAAGGAACTTTTTGTTGATTTTGGAGGCTCCTGTGAATAGAAGAGGTAGTGTTTCCAGTAATAACCACAAAATCTAACATAAAAAATAAAGAAAAATCTCCTCCTACTTCTTTTGATGTACTGATTAACAAACAACTCTCTGTAACTTTGTCCGGGAAAATGTAAACACAGGCTTGTTTCATCTGATTTCAAGGATACTGCAGCCCGGTGGCAGTCATTAATAATACAGAAAAAGCAGATCTTCTCGCCGATGGTCTTGTTAACTTGGTCATATGGAGGCATCAGTACTCAGTTGAGACTATTTCAGCCAGTCTTTTCCAAAGGCAAACTGCCATTAAATAAGCAAATGTCACGTTCTCCAAACCAACCAAACTCCACAGGCAAAAACAATAATTTTACCGCGCAGAACACAGGAGTCGCTGGTATAAGCTGCATCAGTCTGTTAGTTTGTTTGTGTTATTGTGTGACTTTGGCGAATCCAAACTGATCTTTTAAAACAAAGAAGTCACACAATAACACAAATAAACAGATTGAGGCAGCTTATGCCAGTAGTTCCCATGTGAGGTAAGATTACTGTTTTTGCCTCTGGGGTTTGGTTAATTTGGAGAGAGTGATATTTTGCTTATGTAACAGCAGTTTCCTGTAAGAAAAGGTTGTCTCACAGGAAAGTAAAGCAGTGAAAATATTCTAAGTATAGTGTACACTTCCGACACTGGTACTTTTCCAAACTGGGGAAGTGCTGACCGCCATCAACTGTTGGAAATAATCTGACTGTCAATAAGTACCCTATACAAGCGCCCTTCAGAAAATCCAAACTACCCCTTTAAAATGTTGATTTCCTCCTTTCCCTCCCAGACTGGCCCTCAATATCCACTGTTCCAGGTCCCTTTCAGTCCCTCTCTACTTATTCTACTGGATACTCCGACTCTCAGATTTCTTTTTCAATCCAGTCGTCTCTTTCTTTCACTCTTTCCTTGGAACTAATCCTTCCTGTCCAGTGGACACATTTCCCTCTTTATACTTCTCTTTCCTAGTCCCACAACCCCCTAAACCTTTTCCCAGATTACCCACAATCCTCTGTACATCTGTTTCTCGAGATTATTGAGGTATATCGGTCTGATTTATGGTTTGAGCTGCGTTTATAGTTACTCAAAGCCAGGCTGTGTCAGATGTGTTCACCTGAGAGGCTGTGACCCACCCTGCACCGCTCTGATCTCTCGGGGTAGCAAGGCCACAGCCCCATCTGAGAGGAAAGGGGATAGCGGTGTGTTCACTGCTTACCAAGCATGTCCGACACCCCCATAACACCCACACGCAGTCATGGTGATCTCTAACCTCAGACCCACACTGAGAACGTGGCTCCGAACCAAGGCCGTGAGCGCAACATTTGAAAACAGGAAGGAAATAAATGGACACATGACATATTTATGATGGACATGATGGCACCTGTGTCATTAAAATACGCCAAATATATATTTATCTTCACATGCAAAACAACACTTTTCTTCCATAATCTGCAAGAAAATTCATAGCCGGGAGTGTTTATTCCAGCTGCAGTGACATACAAAAATAAATCAATCTCTCAACTTTAGGCTTGAGCTTGACAGAGTTGGTGTATACATAAAAAAAAAAGAAAAAAGAAAAAATCAACCTGCTACCTTGTGTATCACTTTTCCAATCAGAGAATTCCCGGCACAAAGGAGTCATTGAGCAGGGAGAGACTGGTGGCATTGTCTCCCAAAGGTTAGTTTCCCCCAGTCAGGGACTACACCTTCTTTCACAAATCTCTCTCCAACATTCTGCTGAGGTTAAGTGGAATGCAGTCGGTGAAGAGCGTGGGCAATTATTTGACCGCTGTCAGCCTCTCGAGGAGGGCTTTCCCAAATATTATATCACATACGGTAAATGCACTGAGGACAAAGGGCAGGTTGTACCTATCGCCGCAACTTAACAGGTGTTCACAGAGGAGGTGCGAGTCAACAAAACGGTTCTACATTTTCAGGCTTTTGATTGACGAGGGATTCGAGTGATGAAAAATCCCCTAGCAGCAACCATAGATGTTTATTGTCTTTACTCTCATGCAGTAAAAACAACTTAAGCCCATTAATGTCACATATATCAGGGCATTTAATACCTAGTAGATACAAATGAACACAAAGCTCCATGTCTCAGTGTCAAGTCTAGTTCTGTTAAAAAGTAATCATACTTTACAACTTAACCACCTTCATGTTACTAATTCACAGTGCATGTGCCTAATTTGATGTTAATAGTTCATCCATAACCAAATGTATATAAAATACTCCATACTAATACACATGTTAAAGCATATGTAACAAACTGGTGATGGAACTAGAAACACTGTATATCCACATTTACTTTCAGGAAACAATAAGTGTGATGGAAAAGCATGAAAAGCAGAACTGGTTCTTGATATCCAGGCCAGGCGATTGGCGCTGGTCCACACTAAACAAGTAACATCCAATTAAGTAAAACTAATGAAAAACATATTATGAGTAAAGGTATACTTTAAAATTCAGAGCAAAGTTGTGTGAGTACCTCTGAGGAAGCTCCTGTTCTGGGCAGTCCTGGTAGTACCTGATGAAAAACCTCTCAGCATCCTCCCTCTCTCCATGAGACACTGCACCCCCGTTCAACACCAGCACAGATGGCAGCCTGCAGGCAGAGGTAAGGATAAAGATTAGACAGTAAATAAGTTAATATGCTACCCTGCATACAAAGAGCATTAAGTATTCAGACTCACTGTGCCAACAGGAGGCACCGTCTCTCGTGTGTGGTGTAAGGCTGCAGTAAAGGAATCCCCTTCGCTTTGACTTCCTCCAGCTTCGGGAGGAAATTCAGCCTTTCGATATCCACCCATTTACTGAGCCCTGAACAACACAACATCACAGAGAGAGTATTTGTTTACACAGAATGTTGGACACCGACGGATGAAAACAGCCTTCACTATCAGACCTGAGTTGTTGAGGCTGATGCTGCGCAGGTTGGGGAAGAGGCGTTGCATCGTTTCCTGAGTGTCTCCCACTGAGCCCAGATTGTTGTTAGCCAGCACCAGTGTGCTCAGGCTCGGGTACATCATCCCGAACTTCCTCACTTCTGCCCAGTTCTGCAGCTGGTTGTCTGTGATCTGCAGCAGGCGTAGTGACGGGCAGGGCGTCCGGGATTCTGACACGGCGTTGTAGCCATTCAGGCACAGGAACAGCTCCTCCAACCTGAATAATGAGGGAAGAAATATAAAAGAAGGTACAACTGTAAGACATTTTTCACGCCAAACCTCAATTCATGCTTTAGCTCTTGGGTCTTTGTGATTGAATCCCTGCAAAAAGGGTTTGTGTTTGAATTAGAGCTGGACCAATAATAGATTTTCTTGCCGATACTGATGTTATAGAGTACAAAAATTCTGACATCTATATACTGTATCAGCCAATAGATTTGATACAGAATATAATCAACAGAATATAGACAGAAACACATTTTTTGCAGCCATCCCTCAAATATAGTTACCAGGATATTTTTTAGTTCAACAATAAACTTTATTGTCCAAAATGGCACTGAAACAGTAAACCTTTTAATAATCACAAATAAATAAATGAATGAAAATAGACCAAAACCAGCAATGTGTTGCTGTTTGTTGTTGTGTCGTTGTTGTTCTGTCTCCCAACCCTGTCTATGGCCCCGAGCCCACTGGTTAATCTTAAAAACTAAAATATTTTAAAACAGGTCAGACAGGGTCAGTTTCAGAGGTAATTTCCTACAGCAACTAGGCACTATGTTTTCAGCGAAACATTACTTCAACAGGGGACTGGGGACTATTTTTAGATCCAGATTAATGCACGTTTAGTGTTCATGGTGAGTACTGACAGCTGCAGGACAGTGTACAGTATGTGTTTTTTGTGAATGAGGCCCTTTGAGTTTTTGATTCGAACGGTGCAAACACACAAGTCTGTGCTTAAACCATGTGCACCAATGTTAACAAAAACCCAGGATTCATCAGATTTTTTACGTGACTATTTGTATTTTAGAACTGCCTCAGACTATGCATACGAAAAGGATGAAGTCCTGGCTGTCTAAAAGAAATGCACACCTTTTAACTATATGCAGAGAATATAAAAACTACATTTATAAAAGCTTTCATAGAAGTGATTGAAGTGTTTTTATTGTTGTTATTTCTTGTGTTATCCTGCTGTTTTAATTTAATTTGTTTTTATTGTTTTATCATATATTTTATGATGATCTGTTTTTATGTTAACTCTTAAGGCTGCGTTTCATATATGACATGTATTAAAAAGTATTTTGCAATTTGTTATTGTCAAGATGTCCTGAAACGACTTACATGTTGCTTCCAGCTACTGTGTATCACCATCTTTGACATGATCATGATCTCTGGTAGAATAGACACCTCTTTTTATAAACAAGGAAAAACATCTGCTGTGTATCCTGAGGCCAAAGTCATAAAGCGTCCTCGTGCAAAGGGTTGCTCCTAGTCTAAGAAAACTCTTAGAGAATTATGACATTTTTCAGACGAGATCCTGAAAAAGATAGAAGTTATTTTCAAAGCATCTCAGCCCTTAAAAGAGCTCCTAAGGTGAAAACCGAGGAGGACTTTTAGCAGGCTTAAGAGTTTCTTAAACAGAGGAGAAAATGGTGGATATATTCTCCAAACAACTTCAAGAGTGTATTTTCTCTTTCTTTCTTCCCCCCCCCTTTTTCTTTAAAATAATGAATCACATCAAAGTCAACCACACCTCCTCACTAAGAGAAACGTTTCCATCCCGTTCTTGTGTTGCTCTGAAAATTGTCCTAAATCATGAAATCATTGGTAATTACGGGTATTTACATGCTTCATGACTTACTCCGGTGTATGTCGCGTGAGTGTGTGTACGGTGTCCCAGCTGATCTGTGTGTTGATGAGGACTAGATGTCGGACTCTGGAGAAAACGTCAGCCATGCTGGGCTCCAGCTGCACGCCGCTCAGAGGGTTCATGCTCAGATTGAGGAAGTCCAGGTGGGGGACGTTGGAGACAATGGTGCAGATCTGGTAACACACAAGTATTTATAGAAAAATAACATTAAGTATATACACAATATGTATGCATAAATTTGATTTTGTTAATCATTTATAAAAACGAATACACATTTGTATGATAGATATTGTACTTTTTATTCCACTACATTAATCTACCCTGCAGTACATAAAGTAATTAAGACATTCTGGAGAAAGATAGTTGAGAGGTTTCGCCTTGGTTGCAGACAGATATAAAAACATGTCCTCTGAACAGCTGCTCTGTATCTACAGCCTGAAAGTAGGCGCTAAAACACCCTGTGCAGGGGGTGATCAGGACAGTCCAACATGTCTTGCCTACCGTCAAGGTCCGAGAGCTGCAGCTGATTTACCCCAATAAATTGCCACATTGAGGAATCATGCCACAATACAGAGGGCCACCACAGACTCTATGAAACCGTGGACTCATCATTGTGTTAAAAAATTAAAATTAAAAACGTTCACTATTCTCAAGAAATTCAAATGTTGTTGGACCTTTTTAGAATTTGCATCTATGATTGGTTGAAAGCTCAATTTGTTGTACTCAGATATATGATGACCTGGGAATGAGACTCAACAATGAACTATCTTTCTCAAGAATCACTCACTGCACCTTTAAAATTAGCTCACGTACACATGATTCTGAAATGAGCCATTGTGCCTGGTGTTAACTTAGAGTAGGACTATATTTTAATGCTAATGCTTTTGAACTTTTACATCAGTAAATGCATTATTTTCATGCAACATAACAGAATACTTATACTTCACTTAAGTCCAGAGTATTTCTTCCTCAACTACTGTATCTGCAGGAAAAAAAAGATGTAACTAAAAACATTTATAATGACTGTTCTGTTTTGGGTTTAACATGCACACATTTTTAAGGGGGGAAGCTGAAGGGGGCTACAAACATGGCTCTGAGGTTGTAGCTCTGATGTAGCTGACATATGCCTCCTCAAAAATATAACAACACATTGGGCCCATGACAGCTACGGAGAAACCATGTGGACTTTGCAAGAACTTTGGTTGATCAACTCGGCCAGCTCGTCGACTTGTACCCTTTCTCCTACAAGATTCTGGTGCCAGTTTCGATAACATGCATCAAACGGTGCCGTCTCCACTGCAAACCTCCTGCTCAGTGCTTCTGAGAAATATTCCTGAAAGTGAATCTTCACTCTGCAAAATCTGTCTGATTTCAAAGCACCAAGTCTTTGAAGGACACCCACCTCTGACCAGTCATTGAGTTGATTGTGGGACAGGTCCAGCTCCACCACGTGTGCACAGAAAGCTGCGATGTCTGTACGGTCACCGGCTTTAGTGATTCCACAGTGATTCAGAACCAGGATGCTCGGCAGGAACAGACGATCTGAAAACCAAATTAACTCAGCTTTTAAGGAGCTTTACACTTTTGATCTCCTGTGATTTTGACATAAACATGAAATGATTTACAGTTTTTATCTTCTTAAAGGTGACGTCAGTGCTCAGAATAATCAATATCCTCGTGATCATAATCCTAACATAACAGCATGCACCATCTCTCACCTTTGATGGGGGATCCTGGCGGGCTGGACAGAACCACAACTCCTTGGCCGTAGGGGAAATTCTCTGGGTTGTACTTCTCACCCATGACTTGTACGAAGGTGCGCGGCTCCTCTTCATCAGATGAGGTCTCCATGATTCCAGCCCTGAGCAGGACAGACAAAGAAACAAATGATGCAACACAGGTTTTTTTTAAAGCTTTAGATGCTTGTTGTTATTGAATGAAGCCCAACTTTTCGACTTCCAGCCCGGTCGGTTCCTACTGAAGTCGTCTTTAAAACAGGATGCAAATGTATAGTTCCATTTTTAATGCTGCTCAGTAATTTTACAAATCAGCTGGGCGCTGTAGGTTTCAGCAAAAATTACTGAAACGGGAAATGCTTTATTTGTTGGGGACTATTTTTAGCTGCAGATTTAGTGCTCTATTTTAAGGCAGCAGGAATGACATGGAGGATTAACTACAAAATCAACTGCAGTGCGTGTGTTCAAGGTTATGAAGGAGCCCAGTACAACAGTGTGGCTCACTGATGTGCTTTTAATTGTTTTTGGACCACAATGAAGGTCTATGACACAGAAAATAAGCTACAACAAACTTTGGCTCCACAATTAATAGAAGGATCAATTGATTGTTGGTTTTTGGGCTTTTCAGAGGTTGCTGACAACAAGGAAAATATACAATTACTTAAGTTCATCAGTTTATGGACAGTAGACTGTCACTAATTTCATAGTTGATGATTAAATGTATCATAACACTGTGAAGATTGACTGATCTAAACAATGGGCCTCATGCAAGAACATTTGCATTTTCTTATCTTAAATTTTTCATACTTTTTTTCATACGAAGGGCTCGTACAAACATGTCTCGTCAGATTCAACAAACATTCATAACTTCAAATAACTGTGGAAATTATCCACGTGTGCATATTTGAGTGCACATGCATGAGACTTGTAAATTAGCATAATCAATGCCCGAATAATACCACGCTTCCTGCTCCATATGTCAGTAAGTGTTCATTCATGAGAGTGGCATCAGAGTAAAAAGCAACAACATTTAACAGCGTCACCAGTGGAATTAAGGGACCTGGTAAAGCAAAGAATGGTAAAACCGAGTGCTTTTAATGCTGTGATTCCTGAGGGTCGAACTGTCACTGTAAAAAAAAAAGTGGACATGTCTCAAAATGAAAATGATTTCAAAGAGAGAGGAAAGAAAAGCCTTGCTACAGCAAGGGGCGAAGGATGACTGCAGGGAGGAGGAGGGGGTCAAGGGAAAGTTTCCATCGTGGAGACAGAGGACAGAATAAGATGACCGATACAGCTGACAGTAGGTAATAATACACGATTAAATTAACGATGAAAGGCTTTATGTGTCAATTTACAACTCTATTATAATTTGAAAAGCAGTCAAACAGGATACTGCCGACATAAATATTAAGTGTCATTTATTTTTCAAACTGAACATGTCTTCAAACTTATGAAATAAACAGTCATTATTGGAAAAACTTCAGTTTGAATAACAGCAGACTGACTGCACACGACTCTATCACAGGTCTGGACAACTCGTAAATATTGTTCGTATCTGAAAGAAAATTCAAAATACGAGAAAACTGGTGAATGCGACAAGTTCTCCTAAATCCCTCGTACACACCACTTAAGAACACATCCGTTGGTAAGTGTGGTTCTTGTATGAAGTGAATGAATACTTCTGACATAAAACAACAGTTTTTAGGTTTAAAAATTATTTCGGTGCTGCAGCGGGACGAACACAGTTGTCGATCTGTGTGCCAGAGCCAAGTGTCAACTTAAAATGATGTTGGATTCAGGTTGATTCGTTGGTCTCTAGTGACTGGTTAGGAAAAATTGAATCCTCCACTCCCGATGGATATCGGTTAGAGTGGAGGCAATGTCGGACTGAATATGGAAAGAAGCATAACAAGTTGACAAAAATGATGTTATTGAATGAAGTTATACCTACAATATGAACTATTATCTACAGTGGAACATGTCTGTACCTAAACATCTGTAGATAAAAGGCCCAAACATGAATGAACTTGCATAATTCCATAGCAGTATGATATTTTACTGAACCAAACAATATGACAGTCTTGATGTTAAAGTCAAAGCTACGTGTATTCCACTATTTTATATAAGAAAAATATTCAGAAAAACAGAGGGGGCTTTGCTGTAGTTTTATGCTATATGAATACATACATGCTTATGTTGTGTTTTGTGCCTTAGGACACATAAGTGTCTCTCTGCCTGTCAGGCTTCTGTCAGTGAGTTAAAGGGTCACACACACACGCCCTGTTAACACAAAGTCCTATCTGATAGTGGCTGCTCGAGTTCCTGTGAAAAGTGACTTCAGCAGAGACAGACAGAGATATTCTCGACACACACCTTAAATATGTTCATCATTATCTGGCTTCAGAAAAAAACCTAAAGATAGATACTTAGGAGACTTTGTATGAATGGAGTTGTACTTATGATATGTTGTGATGTCTATTGTGGAAAATAGTTTAGACCTACAGATCTGTAGTTTAAAGGTCCAGACACGATAAAAACAAACACTTGTATGGTCATTTAAAGTCAAAGAGTCACTGTGAAAGCAACTGTTGACCATAAGGATCCCTCACTGAAGGATGTTTTAAAGTAAGGCATTAATGGAAGTCTTACTGTAAGTAAAAAGCAAGTATTTTGTCTAAACAATCCTTAACTTCACTTGCATTTTCACAAGCCGAGCGTTTTAAAACTACTTGTTTTAAAGGGGGAGAAATCCATCTGAGTGTGATGATAACCGCAAATGTCTTTCTTCCCCATAATCCAAAGATATTCAGTTTACTGTCAGAAAGGAGTAAAACATTCACATTTCAGAAGATTAAATAAAAGAATTTTTAGCCTTTTTCCTTAAAAATGACTCAAACTGATTAATTATCAAAATACGCTTTAATAGTTGACAACTGGTTTATTCACTGTCTAACTGCGTCAGGTCTAGTAGTAATAGTAAGAGAAGTCCTTGAAAATTGCAGTATTAATAAAAGTAGTATTGAAGGGATAGATCACCCCAAAATCAAAAATACAAGTTTTTCCTTTGACCTGTATTGCAATTTATTCATGCAATTTTTTTGGTGTGAGTTGCAGAGTTTTGGAGATATCTGCCGTAAAAATGTCTGCCTTCTCTCCAATGTGATGGGGATTAAATGGCAAACGGCCAGTGGTGCTCCCAAGTGCCAAAAAGTACATTTGAAAATTTGCAGGAATCATGACTCAGTTATTAAAGATAATCCACCGAGCTTATTTTAAGCAGTTTTGTGTCTCTTTCTGTTAGAAAGAAAGTAGTTCTGGTAGATTCTCTTGCTGAAATAAAGTAGCTCCTTCTTGAAACAGCTCACACCAAGGTCTGTGGATTATTATGAAGAATATGTATTCTTGATTGTGGGGTGAATTGTCCCTTTAATTGTTTAATAACTAGTGCAAAAAAGCTGTTTAGCTAAAGCTAGAATACTTACAATCATGCTGTGTTACATGTTAGCGTTTATTAATCTTCACTGTCCCTTTTAAATAAACCAACAAAGAATACATGCATTAAGTTGTAGAAATAAGAGTGGTACTTTTTAAAGCAGGAGCAACAATGTTTATTTACGTTTTCTTTGTGTATTTTTAATGGGGACAACACATGCAGGTAAACATTGTTACACGGGAAAAAGGTCAACAAATATATACAGGGAACCTGCCTGAAGCTAAACTGCAGCCTCATCTGTGGATGAATAGGCTTTTGGCAGCAATGAAAAGCAGCTAAAAAACAAACAAACAAACCGATACAAACCTGATTCAGAGTAAAAACAACAGACAAAACGTACTAAGCAAGTGTTTGTGGATTGTGTGTACAGTACATTTAACTTGTTCTTGTTGCTCCAGTTCGCAGACATTTTTCGTCTGTGTCTGCACGTGTTAGATAAAAAGGTCTAAAAATAACCCGTCAACATCACAGGACAACCTACAAGACACAGACACAGAAACGTGAGAGGCAGAGCAGCACTGACAACAGCAGGTGCACCGTCGACACCAATGTAGAGAAGCTGAAGCACCTGTTTTTACTGAAAGTCATTTTAGGCAGTGCTGCAGCAATTAGCTGACTAGTCGATTAGTCGATTAACAAAAAATTAATTGTAAATGACATTTTATTAGATGTATTAGTCTTTTAAGCAAAAGAAAATGCTTTTCCAATGTGTGGATTTGCTGCTTTTCTCTGTCTTATATCACTGTGACATGGACATCACGATATCGGGGTGCGTTAGTGCCGTTTGAAGGCCCCATTAATGCTGGAAGGTACATACAGGTTTTGTAGCAACATATGCTGCCATCCAGACATCTTTTTCATCTTTTCCAGAGACATCCCTGCTTATTTCAGCAAGACAATGACAAGATACGATCTGCACGTCAAATTCAGAATGAGTTTGAATTTGCAAAAAACAATACAGTTTATCAATTTGAACATTATCTTTTAACTGTACGTTTCTGTGTTTAAGTATTCCATTAAGGTCTGAGACATAAACACAGGACTGTGATCACTCCAACTATAAATAATTAAAATAGAGATATCATCCTGTCAACACTGGCAGCACACAGCTGATGGCAGGTTTCCAGCCTGGCAACCTTTAGTAAACCTTATTGCTGTAGAAACAGCAGCAACAGTGGATGAGATGGCATAAAAAGCAGCAGAAATGAAGGTGGCAGGAGTGTAGCAACAGCATAACTGTTAATAGGTACTAGTAGCAGCTGTAGTATCTTATTAATACTTGCTGCTGGCCTGCACCAAAAAAAAAAAAACAGTCATTTTTCCTGATGCAATCCATGTTGCATGTTAATTAATTAGGACAAATTTGTGATATTTGTAGTAGTATGATTTTGTGATGACAACACCTATATCAGAACATATAGCCTTGACCTTGTGTGCCCCCACACAGCACCCAGGCGCCCAGAGCTGACTGCCCCTCTTCAGCCCTGATCAGCCCTATCAGTTTCAGACAGACGAGGTCTGATCATCTTAAAACTCGGCCCACCTGAGGTGGTGTGTTTGCAAAATGACTGAGTGTTTAGTCCGGACCCTGTCTGATGTTTCTGTCATTGGCAGTCTCTTGTTTCACAGATCTCCTGATTTATACCCCTGATGTCGCAGAGACCAAAGGAAAACCTGTTTTCAACAACACATCAGATCACTTGGCTCCTCATGCTGATGGAAAATGTTGATGAGAACTTTCATGAAACAAGAAGAAGAAGAGCATCTAAAAATGAGTTTAGGAACCAGAGCAAACCCATTTAAAGGCATGCAAATATAAAATGTCTTTGTGGTATATGAATGGAGGAAAAATGGTAGAGGAGGACAGGCTTTACTCCTTATCAAAGGGAATGAAACTTGCATTATAAGGCTGACAAAGGAAGGTAGAGTGACAGCTGGATACCTGGCAGGGTCAAGAAAACAACTAACAAATGGAGTTCAGTCCAGCACAATGCACTAACAACAGCAACTTCCAGTCTTTCACAAAGGCCTGATGAACAGATGCCAGACTATGGTTGTCTTTCCCATTATAAAGAGAAAACCACCCATTTAAAACCTCTCCATATCAGTTATAATTCCTGACTTATTTTCATAGAAAAAAAAATGTCTGAAAAGTTTCTTCTTGAACCTTTCTTCGGATTGGCACACAGAACAAAGGGTTATTAAAAGTTAATTTTTACTGATAAAAGTTCAGGTTTTAAAACGACTCACCAGTGCCCTCAATGGTGTATTTCAGTGGCAATTATGCTAAAGTGACTTAAAAAGTTACCGTTTTACAAAAATAACAAATGCCATTAAATGGTGCATTAATGCCGAATTGAATGGTGACTCACAGCGATCCATAAAAGGTCAAAAGTATTATTGTATGTGTTATATACGATTGCTAAAAAGCAAAGCAATGTTGAACTAACTGGTTTTACAACGGGGTTTCGCGAGACATTTTCAAGTCAAAGAGAGCACGTCAAGTTTGGTAGGGGCTGTTCGTATTAATGCCGAATTGAATGGCGACCCACAACGATTGATAAAAAGATCTAAGGTATTGCTGTAGTTGTTGTGTAAACTTGCTACTAAGCACAGTAATGTCAAATTAATCGGGTTTTCAACGGGGTTCGGCGAGATGTTATACAAGCCTAAAAGCGCACGTCCTGTTTGGGTGGGCTGTTCACAAATTAACATATAGCATTAATTGGTGCATCAATGCCGAATTGAATATCGACTCATTACGATTCATAAAAGGTCAATAGTATTGCTGTATCTGTTCCATACACTTGCTAATGTGCAGAGCAATATTAAACTAACAAGATTTTCAATGGGGTTCGGCGGAGCCAGAGAGAGCACGGCACGTTTGGGGGGGCTACTCACGGTCGAGGCCTGGTTATCGTTCGTGCAAAATCGACTGGACAAGATAACAGACTGCAAGTCGACATGTTTACAGTAGCGGAGGGGACATTTATTAATGTCACAGCCAAACAAGCTTACTGCAGTTAATGTCAACCTCGAAAAAGTGTGCAACATGTTTGAAATACAAGGTTGTGCAGCCGAGTTTACCTTTATCGAGAAAGGTAATAAGATTTCAGTGGTTGTTTGAGTAGAGCCTTATCCTGAACTCCCAACTCCTAATGATTCATGTGGTATTTTGTAACCGATTCGGTATATTTTGAGACGGATTGCACTCACCGTCCCCGGAACCCCCTCGGTGTTGTGTTTGTTTTTGTTGTTCTTCGGTTAGTTGACAGTTTAAGACACGCCTCCTTTCCCGGATGTTACGTAGTTTAAATGTCTTGTTTTTTTCGGCCGCGACTAGAAGGAAAACCTAGATTTGTGGAAGTCTCGCGAGATTTGTACGCGCTGTTTATTGACTGTGCACCTTAAAAAAAAATTCTAAGAAGACAACGCTGTGGTTAAGATTTGAGTAGGTTTAGCGACAGAAAACATTTGATTAAAATTAGAGAAAGATCAGGGTTTAGGTAAAATTATCACTCTCGCGAGATCTTTGGCAAGTCTGGGGTTCCCTTCTTGACACAACCGTTTATTCACGTCTTTTTTCACTGAACATAAACTGAACATACGTAATGCATTTTATGAAATAAGGGAAATTATACCTCGAGGAAAAGCATTTTAGCGCAACATTTACAGATACCGATTAGATTCTCACAAAAGGTTTGGAAGAAGTATATTATGTAAAAGTTTTACATACTGTATATCCAACAAATCTATCTCTCTCCAAATTTTTAGATAGTTTTTTTCCCATTGTATACATTAATTTACTTTTTGAACTTTAATTAAACATTATATATTATCTGAAACAAAACACAATGTTAAATTTGAGTGTAAAAATATTACACACTTGAACACACTAAATATCACATTGACTAAACTTGTTGATTCTGCATGGGAAATTTATGAGAATTTAACAAATACATCAATACTGTCATTTAGACACAACAAAATAATCGACGCTGTACAACTGTACTGTGAAATCTTAAATGAAAATTAATGTATGCTTCTTTTCCATTCCTTTTTAAAATTATAATTCTGTTAATTAAGTTTATGCATCCCATAATTTTAATTAAAAATATTTATTTGGTTGTCTATTTAAATGGACCTTCAATGTTGTCTCTGAATATCATTATATTTGAGTAGGCCTATACAGCAATGTTTAATTTATATATAATTATATAATTTTATGAATTGTGATTGCTATTTCTTTTAGCTGCTCTTATTATTCATTTACCCATTTGTCTCACTAATGTCTGCACCTTACCTTTTAATGATCTGTTCTTTTATTGCAACCTCCAAGATTTTATTCTCTGTCTGCACCTCAGCACCATTGTACTGTATATGATTATTTATTAAACAAATAAATTATGCATAAATTGTCACATTTGCAATAACCATTATGACTTTTTTCTTTTTTTGAAGTGTGTATAAGATAGTAAAGAGTATTTAATTAAAGACCTGAACATGCAAAAATCATCCAGGAGCCTTTGTGACTTGTGCTGCTGTTGAAGTGTGAGGATTTGTCCACTAGAGGGCAGGATGCACTTTCCTTTTACTCTCCTGCTGCTCTGAGGACCATAATACCCACCTGTATGCTGTGGGGTATCATTGTGGCAAAAATCATTTATCATAATAAAAAAACATACAAGGAAATATTAAGGCACAAAGAGGCCAAATCATTTTCTTATGTGTACAATATGACACTGCACTGGGTTTTCTTCACTAGAGGGGAACTCCTACAATAAAGCCTCCACAAGATGAAGATGACATAAAATATATAAGAGGAAAATGACATAAAAGACGAAACAAGATGAAAATTAGGTAAAAGATGTAACAGGACAAAAAAGATGAAAAACACGTGAAAGATGTAACAAGACAAAAAAGATGAAAAACACGTGAAAGACATAACAAGACCAAAAAGTGGTAACAAGATGAAAAAAAGAAGTAACAAGTAGAAAAAGATGTCATAAGACGAAAAAGACAGAGAAGAAGACTCTCCCATGGAGAAAAGATGAGTTACCGTTAGCTTTGCACAGAAACAACCAGTAGAAATGTCCTTCAGGGGACAACTTTTTAGTTTGAGTACATTTCAGTGCCTGTACCTTCTCACTTTTATTGCAGTAAAGAAGTTGAATCAGTACTTAGCAGTTATCTTAAAGTTATAAGAGTTTAAGATTTAGTCAAGTTAGGATGTTCGTGTAATACACATTTCATATATTAAGTTAAGAGGAACATTGACAAAGAACTGTTCATCTGTAACAGCTTTTTCCCCTTAAGGTCCTACCTCTAATTACCATGGTTACCACACAGACAGGATCTGCAAGTTAGAAAGTTTCTGTAATATGCCCCCTAAAGGTTTATGGCTCACCAGAGTAACGTTTTCTGTGTAGTGAGGTTGTTCAATTACACAGTTAAGAGACATGGGAGGAATTTTTGGTGGAAAAAAATCAGAGAAATATCAGATATCTTCCTGTATTTTGTACAATATCACTATGCACATGTTCCAAACTGAGTAAACAGACACAAATGTAGCGTTATTCCTCAGAGCCTCATCTAATGCATCACAGTTAGCGCCAGTTTTACTTACCATGTATTGTTGAACTGGTTTGAATCTGCACAATGGAACAATACTGCACTGGATGTTCTGGGTATTGAATGTCAGTTCTTTTTAAGTACCAACTATAATGTTTCCACAGCAACAAGCATCAAAAACTGGCTGCTATTGACAGCTGGCATTAAATGCTTTGTCATTTTCTTTACCTGTTCTTTGAAAGAACACAAGATTTTTGGTAAGTTTTTGTGCGATTGCTGCACAAGGCCAAATTACATAAAATACATGTACAGTATTATGGTAGATTTGATTATGATGGTCACAGTCTTGTTGTTGGTGGCCTGGACAGGTAAAGAAAGGCAAAGATGACGGCACAGCAGCAGAAGTTTGACACAGGGTGAGAGAGATGATCAGTCTCCTAGAAGGAAAAACCTTTTCAATTAAAAATACATTGATTCCTACGTTAAATACATGGCAACAGGTGATCCTCTCTTTCATAGCCCCTTACGTGTTGTAAGACTTTCAACAAACTGTTGAAAGTCGCTTCAAAGACCACAAACACATCTGTCCTTGTGGTCAAACTGCAACCAAAGACATCTGCTTAGAGTTGCTGGACGAGGCAGCAGCCAAAGTTTCCCAGACTTCCATCTCTGACAGAACTGTTGCCAGGAGAATTGGTGATATGGCCAAGAATAAAGGGCGTCAAGCAAAGATTAAAGAGGCCCTTAATAAACAGTGATCAGATCAGAGCCACTGTCCTTTGTGTGTCTACAGGACAGCTGAGGCCAAATGTTTCATCAGCAAAGGGTTTCCGGGAATGGGTTTGGTGACAGCAATAAAACATCTGTTTCTGGTTAAAAAAATGTATCTTGCTCTTTAACAAAAAGGTCTAAAGGTCTAAACATATTTATGCTCCCTTTACAGATGAAGATACATGTACGATTCAAACTATCTAGGTCAAACCGTCACTGAATAAGGATCTAAGATCGACAAAACAAGTGTAATTTGATGGTGCAGAGTTGCCCTGAAGGATTTCATTGCAGCCTGTTCTGCAGGCTACGGTGGTCTAGTTCAATACTGGACAAATTTAAAAATAAAATAAATGCTTCTTTGGCTCACCATCTAACATTCAACCTGTGCAATAATCCATCTTTTTCTTTCTTTTTTTCTTGGCAAACCTTGGCAAACAAAACGTCAGCTGGAGACCTCTCAGCTGACTCAAGTCAAGTTAGCAGTATTCTTACATCAGCCAGCCACACTTAAGAAATCTGCTTGTGAGTCATTATTTCAGCCGACAAAATCCACGGTTGTCAGCTAGAAATGGGAGGCTGCTTTTGTTTACTTCTCTAAGGAATCAAATGCGTCGTTTCAACTATTGCTCCCAATTTTGGTGTTAAATCTGCCACTGTTTTCATTGTAAAATGCATAATTGCAGTGCGAGAATGGAGAGCTTGGCAGGCGTAGCAGCAGTAACTAAGGAGGGCGGGGCTTAGCGAAGGGTCAGTTAGGCTCTCTCTGACTAATTTCATTTCTTTATCTAAAATTGAACTATTCTAGCCAGTCTGAGCAATTTGTTATGCAAGCAATGCAACTACAATTTCATGCAGTTTGAAGCTTTTTATCCAAAAACCGAGCATTTTTCCAACGTTGTAAACGCCACATTAAAATTCAAGTATTTTCATTGCATTGCCAACACTCGTGGGAACCCTGTTAACATGACACAGCTGGTGTATCACTACCTAAGAGGTCTCACATATGAGCATGACCTCTGTTTCACTGAATACAGTGACCATAAAAACTGAAGCAAAATTCTCTGATTCCACCTTATTAAATGTGAATATTTTATTGTTTCTTTACTCCTGTGTGACAGTAAACTTAACATTAGAGCTGCACAATATGGTAAAAAAAATAATACTGCTATTATTTTGACTGAAATTGCAATATGCGATTCGATCATTGCTCCTTTTTCAAAAAATTGCACTTTGGTTCTGGCTCTGCAGTGTGGACATTGTACTTTGTCATATTGTGATTTCGATAATATTGCAATATAATTGTGCAGCCCTGCTGAATATTTTTGAGTTGTGGACGAAACAAGACATTTGAACACATCATCTTAGACTTTAGTAAACACTGATCAACATTTTTCACCATTTTCTGACATTTTTATAGTCATATCTAGATGATAATAATCCATTAATCAAGAATATATTTGATTGAAATATAATAATTGATAATGAAAATAATCATCAAGTTGCAGCCCCCAATTCTGACTTAAGATAATCATATGAGTCAGCTGACACAGAGGAGACGAGTGTTTTCTCTGAGCTATAAAAGGAAATTATGTCACTAGATATCCTGGGAAGTCTCATACATAACGGACCTGTGGACTGTTTACAATTAGGCTAATCCTCACGTTATTTCAGTGCTGGGATTAACTTGTAAAAACATGCTATTTACAGAGCAAATGGGGCAGGTCTCATATGAATTAACTTTATCACACTGTAACAAGAGAATCTGATAATATAAAGAAGGTATGGCACACGGTGTGAGAGTCAGGAGGAGAGATCAGTCCAGAAACAACAAGGAAGATGAGTCGGTGCGAGGAGGGCGGGGGTGTGGCCAAACATTCCTAATCCAGAATGATCCTGTGAGTCAGTCCTGGTCAGAGCCAGATTAATCTACCATCTACCTCACTGTCAGTCTGTGGGACAGAGGGGACATACAAGCAGAGTCCAAAACCAGCTGCTGGATGTTTCAGTCAAAACTTTAATTTGTCCAGGTGCTTCTACTGGATTATTATCATTGTAACATCTGGGAGAGCAGATACACACATGGCGCTCCTGAGGTCAGGCTGGCTGTGGAGGCAGAGTGAGTAGAGGAAGGAGTTCTGTGTTTTTACATCCATAGAGGGGTAATTACAGTTTTGACTGTCATGATAAGGAGCACAAACTCAAGATCTGACTAAATTAAATTAGTGCTGGAAACAATTTTCATCATGAATGATAATTTTTAATAAATTTATCTGGAGCTGCAACTAACGATTTGTTGTTGTTGTTGTTGATTAATCTGTTGATTATTTTCTTGACTCATCGATTTGTTGTTTGGTCCATAAACTGTCTATAAAAATTTAAATAATGTTCATCAGTGTTTCCCAAAGCCAAGATGACCTTCTCAAATGTTAATCGTCACAGCTCTAAAGTTACACACACCCTGGAAGCCAAAAAACCAATGCAGTGATTTTCAGGTTTTCTCAATCTCAACATTTGTGCGGTAACTTGTTGTTTAGACAATATAATAAGGTTGCAATGATATATTAAACATCAGGTTATCACAATAAAAAAAAACATGCCTTGATACCATACCTGACTGTGACAATATCTTCCATGATATTACATAGTTAATCATATTATTATGATTGTTATTTTTATTTTATTTTATGAAAGGACTTTTGACTGCTGCATAGTTTACACAATTAAAACATTCATACCTGGTCATACCTGGCTACTTTTATTTCTCAAGAAGAAAGCAGTAACACTTTAAGTTAAAAGAAAAAACACAAAATAATCTGAAGATTTATTATTCAGTACAGGTCATCAGTTACTCTCTGAACTGATACAAATGCCCGAACAGTCACTGTGACCAAAACAGTGCTTCTTGTTAAACACACGTTTTTTTCTAACCGCAAAAATATCACGACCTTTACATTTTAAAACAACGTAAAGACAACAGGCCAGACCTTTTCAATTACTATTCTATTCAAGTTATTTTTTTAAATTTATATACAAAAGTACCAGAACAAACAAAACATCTCTGATCATCTTCTAATAAACAACGTAAATACCAATTAATTTAGAATGTTAGCAGGTTTTAGCAGTATATGCTAATTTTTATCTTTATAAGCAATTAAAGGGCCGGAATGTGTTTGTTAAAGGGCTGGATTCAACCAATATTCACTCCTTTAAATTATTTGGAAAAAAATAATATTATGAATCAACATCATTATTACTTAACGGCCCGTTAAATTTAGCTTAAAGATATGTTACTGATACTGTTACAATATGTACAGTGCAACACATTTAGCAGCTGAAAAATAAACCTGTCAGGTCTCTGATGAACAAATTCTTCTTTTATATTCTGACACTGATAATCACACAGTGGGTGATGTATCAATCATGATTAAATACATTTAATCAAATGCAACAATTAATCAAATAAGCAATCATTAATCAATTATTGGTTTGAGTATTTTTCTTAAAGAAAAAAAAAGTCAAAATTCTTTGATTACAGCTTCTTCAATGTGAATATTTTTTTGGTTTCTTTTTCTTTGGCTTCGGGACATTTTCACCATATTCTGACATTTTAAAACACGCAACTATTAATTGATTAATCAAGAAAATAATCGACTGATTAATTGACTATGAAAATAATTGTTAGTTGTAGTAAATCTCATTTTATAACAATTCTCACCTGAAGTTAGTCATTCAATATAAATTTAAAAGTGTGTTTTTTGTCTTTGGAGAGCTAATCTATAAAGGTTTACTGAGAATCTTCTAGAAAATGAGAACTGTATCTGTTATGAAACTCCAACCGTTGTAACTTATAATCCCATTAATTGTCCCTGGCCATGTCTTTAAGTGGCTTACACAGGCGGACAGTCAGTGGAGGTGTATCTGCTGGAAAACAGACCAATACATCCAAAAAACCTACAGAATAACCACACAAAATCTAAACCACTAACTGACCTCTTACATACAGGTTATTGACAAGAGCACTGACTCATCAATGACTTCATCAATCCTTAATTTGAGGTGGATGAAGGGTCAATTCAGCACGAGTCTTACTTCACACCTCCCTCCAGGACAAACACCAGCGTTATGCTGTGACTGACACGTGTCTCTTCCCCAGCTTCTGTCCTAAAACGCTGGAAGCTAAACTGGTGTGACCTTTGGATCGATGGGAGCCTCTGTTTCTATAAGACCGACAGCAGGAGAGAGTTGGAGCACCGCATCAGCCTCAAGATGACATGTGTGGATGTGAGATCTGGTCTGGAATGTGGAGGTAAAACACACTGTGACATTTCACCTTTTCTGTCAGGTCCAAAATACAAGAGAAACAACACTGCTCAAACCTATAAGAGTCTAAAATCTCAATCTCAACTCAGCTGTATTTTTTATTTATTACAAGGGATCAAATGTATAACTATGTATAATGTTAAAAGGGGTCACTTGTGGCGAAAAACCTACAAATTTTCTGCACCAAATAGCAGACAGATGAAGCTAACGACTAGTTGGCAAATATTGTGAATATTGCAGGATAAGCTCTCAGGAGTTAGAGCTAAAATGAGAACGAATATTTGACTTGCATTTGTGTGGTGGCCAGAAAGAATATCTAGCTGGGCAACTGCTTAGAGCTGCCATGATTAATCGAATAACTTGCAGCCGATTACTTTTATAATTGATTAATCAGTTTGAGTAATTTATTATTATCATTATTATAATTATATTATTATTATTAACACACAGGGGCATAGCAGAAATGTTTAAAATTCAGGAAAAAACCTTTCATAATAATAATACTACTACTACTGCTATTGCAACTGCTAATTATAAAAATTTGACTTATTTACATGTATTTTCTTATACATTGCTACATCAGCTTGTTTGTTATCTTGTTGACAATACAAAGAGCTGCAATGATTAATCGCTAACTATTTTGACAAATGATTAAATGGTTTCAGCAATTTTCTATCGTCTTAAATGTGAATATTTCCTGGCGTCTCGACTCTGTGGACAAAACAAGACATTTGAGAAATTTACCATGAGTACTGGGGAAAACTGATCTGCGTTTTTCACAATTTTATGACATTTTATAGACCAACTAATCAATTAATCGAGGAAATAATCAACAGATTAATCAGTGATGAAAATGATTGTTGGTTGCAGCTCTACAATTGTTTGCCAAAACATTCACCTTAAAAACTTTTTAAACATGGTAACAGAGTAATAGAGACTGACCGATACTGGATTTCTGGGGCTGATGCAGATATTGGCCTATATTTGAGAGTAAAACACTGTGATATTGCTATACTGAAATTTACTGCCCAAAATGAAATATGAAACTTTCACTGGTAATTAAAATGGTTATAAATAACTATACATAAAAATGATACCTATAAAACAAACAAAAAAATAGAACACAAATATAATAAAAGCAATTTGCATTCTGTTTTGTAAAGTGTATATCTATCTTTTTATATCTATGTATGCTGGATATTTATTACAAATTGGCCAGTACTTTATGCAACTAACAAATATTTTCATAGTTGATTAATCAGTTGATTATTTTCTTGATTAACAGTTGTTTGTTATAAAATGTCGGAAGCTCGTGATGACGTCGTCAAATGTCTTGTTTTAATCACAGCCCAAAGATATTCAGTTTACTGTCTGAGAGGAGTAAATAAACCAAAAAGTATTCACATCTAAGAAGCTAAAATCAGAGAATTTTGATTTTTTTTTTTTTAGTCAAAACAATTAATCAATTAGCAAAATAGTTTGGGATTGATCGTTGCAGCCCTAATGCTGTCTTTTCTTTACTGAATCAGGCGCAAGGTTCTTTTAAATTAAACCCATGCTTCATTTTAGCACTCTGGCCGACTTTCCTTATAATACAGATTTATCAGTTCTCAGTAGGGG